>JAWRVZ010001067.1:0-17500 GCA_037043235.1 Rhodeus uyekii
TGACTTTCACTGTAAACCTGCTGTTATATAAAGCTTTATGTGAAATTAAACGGACTTTGAGTTGAATTAGCAGTGAAATACGAGCTGAAAAAATAATTCATGAAATTCAACCAAGAAAGATTTTTTTGAATGAATGAAGATCACCATGAAATCATAATGGAGAATTCTTAACCTTTAATGGAATATCAGAGTTTATTGTGAATGATCATCATGATTGTTAATAATGTTGAGAGAGAATAACAGCATGTTCTCTGATGATGAGGGCGGGGCAACAACCTGTCAATCACATGATCCACCAATAGCAAACCACAACCATCCATCAATTCCTCAAGCCCCGCCCACATTTGCTCTTGTTTGTGAAGCGATTACTCAGATATACAGAACGATAGAGGAGAAAAGACGAGTTTAACGTCCCTCTCATGAGTTTAAGCTGAATATTAATATCAGCTCTATAATCCGTCATGAACATCATCTGTCAGGTTCTGTAGCACAGCTTTAGAAGGATGTTTTGATGCTTTACCGTCTGTCTCGTGTCTCGTGTTCGTCTCGTACTCCAGATCCAGAACCTCCGTCTCAAACACAGGGAGGAAATCCTCTTCATCACAGCCTTGAACGGAAGAGCATGATGGGAAATTAAAGCAAATCAAGGTTTCATCTCAATGGCGTGATCATGATGTCACGGTCACTCACAGCTGTCGGGTGTCAGAGCCAGAAAGCGTTTGGTGTTTTCCAGCTCATGGCTGCTCATGCTGGGACTCACGGCCTGAAACACATCTGAGATTAGACAGAATAAAGTCTGTATGAAGTGCAGAGGTGAAGACGGACCTGAAGCTCCTGCCAGAGTCTCTGGTGCTGCGTCCTGCCTTTCTTCTTCACCTCTCTCTCCGCTAACGCATTGAACGCCAGAATCCGGTCCAGTTTCTTCATTCTCTTTATGGCTTCTCCCAACTCTGGATCTTCATGTTCTTCATCGGATGCTTCTGTGAAAGAATCAGTAGAAGGCTTGACTGATACAGGACGAACCGCTGGTTCTGCTGGTTTAGTGCCGTCTCTCCGTTACCTTGATCAGAGCCGATCTCCACTGTGCTGCCCTGTTTCAGGAGAACACAGCCGTTAGTTCGTCCCGTCCCACATGCGTGTAAAGCTGTACCTGTGTGTGCGTGAGGTCCACATGCGTGTAAAGCTGTACCTGTGTGTGCGTGAGGTCCACATGCGTGTAAAGCTGTACCTGTGTGTGTGTGAGGTCCACATGCGTGTAAAGCTGTACCTGTGTGTGTGTGAGGTCCACATGCGTGTAAAGCTGTATCTGTGTGTGTGTGAGGTCCACATGCGTGTAAAGCTGTATCTGTGTGTGTGTGAGGTCCACATGCGTGTAAAGCTGTACCTGTGTGTGTGTGAGGTCCACATGCGTGTAAAGCTGTACCTGTGTGTGCGTGAGGTCCACATGCGTGTAAAGCTGTACCTGTGTGTGTGTGAGGTCCACATGCGTGTAAAGCTGTACCTGTGTGGCGTGAGGTCCACATGCGTGTAAAGCTGTACCTGTGTGTGTGTGAGGTCCACATGCGTGTAAAGCTGTACCTGTGTGTGTGTGAGGTCCACATGCGTGTAAAGCTGTACCTGTGTGTGTGTGAGGTCCACATGCGTGTAAAGCTGTACCTGTGTGTGTGTGAGGTCCACATGCGTGTAAAGCTGTACCTGTGTGTGCGTGAGGTCCACATGCGTGTAAAGCTGTACCTGTGTGTGTGTGAGGTCCACATGCGTGTAAAGCTGTACCTGTGTGTGTGTGAGGTCCACATGCGTGTAAAGCTGTACCTGTGTGTGTGTGAGGTCCACATGCGTGTAAAGCTGTACCTGTGTGTGTGTGAGGTCCACATGCGTGTAAAGCTGTACCTGTGTGTGTGTGAGGTCCACATGCGTGTAAAGCTGTACCTGTGTGTGTGTGAGGTCCACATGCGTGTAAAGCTGTACCTGTGTGTGCGTGAGGTCCACATGCGTGTAAAGCTGTACCTGTGTGTGCGTGAGGTCCACATGCGTGTAAAGCTGTACCTGTGTGTGTGTGAGGTCCACATGCGTGTAAAGCTGTACCTGTGTGTGTGTGAGGTCCACACGCGTGTAAAGCTGTACCTGTGTGTGTGTGAGGTCCACATGCGTGTAAAGCTGTACCTGTGTGTGTGTGAGGTCCACATGCGTGTAAAGCTGTACCTGTGTGTGTGTGAGGTCCACACGCGTGTAAAGCTGTACCTGTGTGTGCGTGAGGTCCGGGCTGAGCGGCTCCAGAGATCCGAGACGCTCTCGACTCATCCTCCTGATCTCTGAGAGAGCGAGGGCAGCCGCGCCGGACGCCGGCCGAGAGATCTCATCCAGAGGACCCTTAGTTACGTCCATAGATTCCACCGAAACTGGAACATTATCATCACACATCCACATGCATCACACATCCTTCAGTTACATCACATTCTGTGTGTGTGTGTGTGTGTGTGTGTGTGGAGTGATACACTACACACCCAACCTTATGATACTGTAATATAGTTGGGGATGATACACAAGTGTAATGTAATGCTGTGAGTGGTATAGCAGTACTGAACACTGTAACACTAGCTAATACTGTAGTGAACATTCATGTGTTTATTCATCATAACACATCATGATGATGAATGTCAAACCTTGATCTGACAGCAACAAATCGGCTGGACAACCAGTGCTCATCTCATCCCAATCTGACGAGTCCTGAACAGACAAAGTGAGAGTGTGAGAGTGTGTGTGTGTGTGTGTGTGTGAGAGAGAGAGAGATGTGAGTGAGTTGTGTGTCAGAGTTTGTGTGAGAGTGTGTGTTTCCTCACCGTGTGTGTTGAGTCTGTATCCTCCATTATATCTCTACAGATGTTGATGCTTCTGGTTGTTTGTTGTCTGTTTCCAGGGAAACCGGATCTCCCGGATGTCAATCCAACACAACGTGAAGACGCGGAGTGAAACAATAAGCCCACTAATAAAACTTTCTGTCTGTTTATGCAACAACAACAGATCTAATTGGCCATTGAAAACGTACTGTATGTCATTGTAAAAACAAAAATAAAATGCGTCACTACTGTCAAATTTGTAAGAGAGCGTAATCATGTGGGCGGGGATTTGCTGGCAGT
Organism: Rhodeus uyekii; assembly: GCA_037043235.1. Classification (NCBI taxonomy): domain Eukaryota; kingdom Metazoa; phylum Chordata; class Actinopteri; order Cypriniformes; family Acheilognathidae; genus Rhodeus; species Rhodeus uyekii. The sequence goes on from JAWRVZ010001067.1 coordinate 3,138, forward strand.
GCGTGCAACGTCATCGTGTGGGCCGGATATTGCGTGGCGCGTCATCGTGTGGGCGGGGCACTGGAACAGATGCCATGTTGAGTGCGCAGAGATGAAGACGTGCGGAACATTATGGAGAGAGATTTCTGCTGTTTATCAGACACAGAGCATCTGCAGAGCTTCATCTCTCACTCCCAGAGGTACACACGCCAACACTCATCACCACAGTCAGCCAGGGCAGCTATTCATACTCATAATGACAACTGATCAGCTGTTTTCATTGTTGTTGTTATTGTTGTTGTATTCATGTTAATAATGACAATTAATCAAGTGCAGTTTTGCTCATTTGTTGACTAGAATTCAGATGAATGAGTTTGGCTTCATCAGACAGATTTCTGACATCCTTTGAAACTTGATATGAGCTCTAAATATCAGCTCATTATTGTAATTGTTGTTTTAAATCGTAATGTTTGTGTTATTATTTACTCAAGAAACTACAATATACGTCTGGTATATATCAGCATACTTTCCCCAGATGATTAATCACAGTTCATAGCTTTCTGAAATGGTGTGTTTAAATATGCAAATATGTGCAGAGCGCATTTGCATAAAACGGGTGTTCATGTTTCTTAATTCTTGTTTGATTTTGTTGATATACTAAAGGTTTTTCCAGAGAGGATTCTATTTTTAATTACTGCATGAATTAGAAAATACTGCCAACTGATAGAAAAATATAATTTTCTGCGTAAATCAGAAAATAGCCAAAGTTTTTTAGAAGCTTTATCTAATTAAATATGCACTCATTTGCATAGATTTCCAGAGCAGAAATGTGAACGCTGGGTCAAGCCAGATTCATTATTGTTGTTTGATTTTGTTGACGTATTACAGGTTTTTCCGCATGATTTCAGGAGTGAATGTTGGGAACATAGAAGAGGATGAGAGTGAAGTTTAGTGTGTGTGTGCGTGTGTGTGCGTGTGTGTGCGAGTGCGTGCGAGTGCGTGTGAGAGTGTGTGTGTGTGAGTGTGTGTGTAGCTGCTGAAGTGCAGATTTCTGACTCAAACTCAAGCGCAGTGAAATGAACTCCTGTTTTCCGTCCACTCGTCCCGTCCGGAGAAGCCGCATTAGCCTGTAAACATGTGTGTGATTCCCCAGTGTTTGCTTCGGCAGGTCCAAGACGCTGTTCGAGGAGATCCGCGCCTCCATCAACAACAACGCGGAGGGCGAGCGCTGGTTCTGGCGGCCCGTCCTGCCCTGGGGCGGCGTGTTCCCCATCCGAGCGGGACGCAAGGCCATCGCCTCCACGCCGCTGTACGTGCAGATCAGCCTGAAGAACACCTGCACCATCGACGGCTTCCTCATGCTGCTCTACGTCATCCTGAGAGACAACCGGAGCTTCCCGCGGAGCTGGCGCCGTTCCTGGGCAAGCGCTTCGTGCAGCACTTTCTGTTCCTGATGGACTCGTGCGACTACACCACGGTGAAGATGCTGTGGATCTGGGACCGCATGTCCAAGCGGCAGTACCGCTCGCAGGTGCACCACACGGCCCTGGAGATCGACCTGTTCGGCAACGAGCACGAGAACTTCACCAAGAACCTGGAGGACCTGATGTCCAGCGCGCAGGAGAGCTGCTGCTCCGACGGGGGGTGTCCGGCCCGCTTCCAGGAGCATCCGCAGAAGACCATCAGCGTCAAGTGCGTATGGGCCGGGAAATGAGCTTCAGAGAATGATGGATAATGAAGTCCAGCTGAAACATTACTAACCATATCAGAGTTATTCTGTGGTTCTCGATGAGATTCAGAGCAGAAACACACGAGCAGAAGCTGGACGCAGTTTAACGATCAGTTTAACGATCAGTCAGAAGCACTGCAGATGAGGGATTGATGGTGATCGTGGGATCAGATATATCGTGGGAGCCGTGTATGTTTATATATTGTAAGGTTATACCCGATTTAATGCTCTGAATCTAGTTTAGTTTAGTTATGGTTGACGTCATCATAGCAATGGTTTTGTGTTTGTAAGAAACATGACGTTTTGAGTCTCAAATGCAGTTCTGCTCAGAGAAGCAAAAGCTTCAGCTTGATTGTTTTAATGAAAGGAATTTGTGTCTGTCCTCTGTGATATTAATTGATGCTGGAGTTTGTGAGTCACAGCTGTATCTCTCTGTGTGTGTGTGTGTGTGTGTGTGTGTGTGTGTGTGTGTGTGTGTGTGTGTGTGTGTGTGTGTGTGTCAGTCCTCCTCACGAACTTCCAGATAAAGATCCCATTCAATCAGCAGTGGACAAGTTCTTCTGCCCGCGCCTGGAGCCATGTGAAGAGTCTGAGTGAGTCTGAGAGAGAGAGAGAGAGAGAGAGAGAGAGTCTGAGAGAGAGAGAGAGAGAGAGAGAGAGAGAGAGAGTCTGAGAGAGAGAGAGAGAGAGAGAGAGAGTCTGAGAGAGAGAGAGAGAGAGAGAGAGTCTGAGAGAGAGAGAGAGAGAGAGAGAGAGAGTCTGAGAGAGAGAGAGTCTGAGAGAGAGAGAGAGAGACTGAGAGAGAGAGAGTCTGAGAGAGAGAGAGAGAGAGAGAGAGAGTCTGAGAGAGAGAGAGAGAGAGAGAGAGAGTCTGAGAGAGAGAGAGAGAGACTGAGAGAGAGAGAGTCTGAGAGAGAGAGAGAGAGACTGAGAGAGAGAGAGACTGAGAGAGAGAGAGTCTGAGAGAGAGAGAGAGAGTCTGAGAGAGAGAGAGTCTGAGAGAGAGAGAGTCTGAGAGAGAGAGAGTCTGAGAGAGAGAGAGTCTGAGAGAGAGAGAGAGAGAGTCTGAGAGAGAGAGAGAGAGTCTGAGAGAGAGAGTCTGAGAGAGAGAGAGAGAGAGTCTGAGAGAGAGAGAGAGAGAGTCTGAGAGAGAGAGAGAGAGAGTCTGAGAGAGAGAGAGAGAGAGAGAGTCTGAGAGAGAGAGAGAGAGAGAGTCTGAGAGAGAGAGAGAGAGAGAGAGAGAGAGAGTCTGAGAGAGAGAGAGAGAGAGAGTCTGAGAGAGAGAGAGTCTGAGAGAGAGAGAGTCTGAGAGAGAGAGAGTCTGAGAGAGAGAGAGAGAGAGTCTGAGAGAGAGAGAGAGAGAGAGTCTGAGAGAGAGAGAGTCTGAGAGAGAGAGAGTCTGAGAGAGAGAGAGTCTGAGAGAGAGAGAGTCTGAGAGAGAGAGAGTCTGAGAGAGAGAGAGAGTCTGAGAGAGAGAGAGAGAGAGAGTCTGAGAGAGAGAGAGAGAGAGAGAGAGAGAGTCTGAGAGAGAGAGAGAGAGTCTGAGAGAGAGAGAGAGAGAGAGTCTGAGAGAGAGAGAGTCTGAGAGAGAGAGAGTCTGAGAGATTTTGAGATTTAAAGCACTTTATTGTTCCATTAAACCTTACATCACATTACTGAAAAAAAAAATTCACAAAAGAAAAAAAAATTCCATTCAAATTTTCCTAAAAATTCACAACAAGCTGACCATCTTGAACTGCACATAGCACCTCATTGAAACACCAAACATCACAAAAAACCACCACATTATTTGTCAGTTTGTAATATGCAAACTCAAGTTTCAGTCTCCCCCGCACCAGATGCCTAAACATCATCTCAGGATCTGTTGTAGCACGTTGCAAACCTTTGTTTTTCCTGGTTTTCCAGATTGCCAGTTTGGCAGTACCAATCAAATAATTTAATAAAACCATTTTGCTCCTCATTGAAAACTTGTATTTCAGACCCCCAATAAAAACTCTTTCAGAAAAATCCTCATTAAAACTTCTAAAACAAGTCTCAAGCAAATTAAAAAGGCCTTGTAACCGGTTACACTTTAAAAACAAATGCTCCAGGTTTTCCTCAATCCCACAGAACCGACATTCCCCCCCCACTGCTGGATTGAGGTGTGCCACATGCCGGTCCGTAGCGATGGCGCCGTGGATGATCCTCCACTGGAGGTCTGCCGTCCTCTTCTCCACCGGGGGCTTGTACAGCGTCCTCCACCTGTCCCGCACCAGGAAGTCTGGCTGTAGCAGTTCAGGCCATTTTGATGCTTTCTGTCTCTTTAGTGAGTCTTGATGAGTCATCTTCACTGCAGTGCAATAAAGAGCTTTCTTTGACGCATCTTTAAAAAGGTCTAGCTGGGGGGTCTTAAAAGATAAAATCGAGTCCGCAACTTCACCTTCATCTTCATTTATGATAGGCGTGATCTTGATGTCTGGGAACTCTTGGTTGTGTCTTGTGTCCGGTCTCCTTCCAATCCAAGACCTGCAGCCACTTGGAAGTGCATTGGAGATCTCTTCCTTCAGTTTAAAAACAAGACGCAAGGACCTTAAACCCGTCAACTCCTGGAGTTCCTCAATGGGTTTCCAGCCCCTCTCGTCCAGAAGATGTCCAAGTTTTTGGACGCCGTTCCTCAGTAAGCATCTCCGCACAGTCACAGAGGAGAGCAATCGGGTCTGGATCAATGAGTTAAAAAACAAGGGTTCCTCTGGAGTCCAGTCTCCTTGCTCACCAACGTCTCGTTCCACTTTAAAAACAGATCTCCAGGTCTGCAGCATAGATTTATAAAATGGTGGAAGCTCTGCCAGACTTACTTCCTCCAACTTTATTAAAAACAAGTGCTTGTCGAGACCCAGTCCTCCTGCCTTCTTCAGCAAAGCACTGGCAGTTTTGGCCCATGTCACGTCCCTGTAGAGGAGTCTCTGTGCAGACTGTAGTCTGAAGGCTCGGATCCGACTCCGCACATCCACCAATCCTTGCCCGCCCTCTTGAACAGGAAGATACAGAGCGGCGGCACGGATCCAGTGCTGTCCACTCCAAAAGAAGTTCACTAGTGTTCTTTGAATGTTTGAGACGAGTCCTTCAGGCGGCTCCATGACTGCAGTCCTGTGCCACAGCATCGATGCAGTGAGGTTATTGATGACCAGGACTCTCCCCCTGTAGGACAGCTGTGGCAGGATCCATTTCCACTTTGACAGTTTGGCAGACACCTTCTCCAGCAGACCCTCCCAATTTTTCATTTGAAACTGGTCATTACCTAAAAAAACACCTAAAGCTTTAAAACCATCTTGTCTCCAGCGTAACCCACCCGGGAGTTGAGGAAAACCAGTGCCTTCCCACCTACCAACAATAAAACCTTCACTTTTTGACCAGTTGACTCTTGCAGAGGAGGCTCTTTCATACAAACCAAGAGTTTGATTTAAAATCGTGATGTCATCCTGGTTTGAAATAAAAACAGTAATGTCGTCTGCATACGCTGATACACAAACCTTAAAATTATCCTGTGAATTAGGAATTGCAACTCCATTAAGATTTCTCCTCAACCTGCACAACAACGGTTCGATGACCAGGCTGTATAATTGTCCAGACAGTGGACACCCCTGCCGGATGCCTCTGGACACGGGGACCGGCTCGCTCAAACCCCCCCCTGCTTTCACCAGCACAGACACGTTAAAATACAGCAAGTTAATGTAAGATATAAAACTGTCACCAAACCCAAAACACTTTAAAACATTAAAAAGATATTCATGGTCAACTCGATCAAAAGCTTTTTCTTGATCAAGCGATAAAAACCCAAGATTTCCATGATAAAACTGATTAATGTCGATCAAGTCCCTTAATAAAAACAGATTGTCCGTTATTGATCTTTCAGGAACGCAGTATGTCTGGTCCTTGTGAATCAACTGGTCTAAAACATTTTTCAGTCTGTTGGATAAACATTTGGAGAATATCTTATAGTCCGAACACAGTAAGGATACAGGTCTCCAGTTCTTTAAAAGTCCCAAGTCCCCCTTCTTTGGAAGGAGAGACAGGACTGCTCGTCGACAGCTTGTGGGAAGTGTCTTATTGTTAATGCAGTCCAACAACACTTCATAAAAATCTGGTCCTATTAGATCCCAGAATTGTTGATAGAAATCCACAGGTAGTCCATCAATCCCTGGCTCTTATCAGCGCTCCTTTAGCCTGCTCCTGCAAATAAGAGTTCAGTTCTTGCTTTTTCTTTTTTAAAACATCACAGTGCACAGCTTCACTGTTGGATACAAGAGTTCTTTCCATCAACTCAATGTCCTTCTGTAAAGTCCTTACTGTGTTTCTCACCATAGTTGACGTTTGGGAAGCATAATTCTGACAGAATAATCTTATATTCGCTTTTCCCACATCCCACCACTGACACAGACTCTCAAATGAAGATTTCTTTAACTTCCAGTTGCACCAAAACACCTTAAAAGTTTCACAGAAAAATACATCATTTAAAAACTTAACATTCAAATGCCAGTAATAGTTGGACTTTTTTGTCTTCTTTATGTTTAAAACCAAGGTAATCATGTGGTGATCTGAAAAACCATTGGGAGAAATAGAGGCATCAATCACTCTATTACTCCACATTTTGTTCAAATAAAACCGGTCTAATCTTGCTCCAGAAACTCTATCGTCACACACTTTCAGCCACGTGTACTGTCTCACACCCGTGTTTCTTGTTCTCCACACATCTATTAGCTGAAACTCTTTAATAAAGTTTAAAAGTGTGGCAGCAGATTGACTGTGAGGCTCTTCACCATTTCGGTCTACAGTAAAATCAGTTGTACAATTCCAATCACCACCGATTACCAGACACACACTCTCATCATACTTCTGGACAGCATCTCTTAATTTCATAAAAAGAACTTTTCGTTCTGAACCGTTATTGGGAGCATAAACATTTACCAGCACAAACACAGTTTCTTCATATTCAATTTCTGCTATTAATAATCTGCCTTCAACAATGTTGTCTACCTTTAAAATGTTGATGTTCATGTTAGCAGAAAATAAAATGGCAACCCCTGCACTGTTGTTTGTGCCATGGCTTAAAACAAACTTGCCTTCCCACCACATTCCCCACTCAATTTCATTGTCTTTGTTAGTGTGGGTTTCTTGTAAAAATGATACATTAACCTTTTTAGTTTTAATAAACTCAGAAATCATTCCTAGTTTCTCCCGGCCTCGTCCCCCGTTGATGTTTAGAGAACCCACCCTTAAACCAGCCATGTAGGAATAGAAAGGAGAAAAGGACAGAGACAGAAAGAGACAGTAAAGAGTGAAAGTCACCACGTGATGTTTAAACATTTTGGTGTCTTTGGGAAACAACTTTATCCTTTCTCAATTTTGTTACCATCTTTTTCAGTCTAAACCTTTTTTTCTGATCCAAAGCCTCGTAGCTGACTGTTCTCTGAAGCAGCAGTACTGACGCTATGAACTTCTCAGTGTCTGGGAAAAAATCAGTCACATCAAAAGCCTTACCAAAAGTCATGTCTAGAAATTCATTTATTTCTTTTAGAGTGTACACGTCGCTTTCTAACTGCGAGCCCGTATCAGAAATTTCAGAAAAAGCATCATCCTCTTTCATTTCTATCTCACAACTTTCTTCACCCTTTGATGGATCAACACTTTCCATTTCAGTATCTCCCTGCTCACTCACATTATTGTTCGTTACACTGTTTTCACCTGCTTCTGGTTCAGCACCAGCTTCCTTAGTCTGACCGTCAGCACTCGGCCCGGCGCTCTCCGACGCACTCTCCCCGACGCCCGCGGCACTCGGCCCGGCGCTCTCCGACGCACTCTCCCCAACGCCCGCGGCACTCGGCCCGGCGCTCTCCGACGCACTCTCCCCAACGCCCGCGGCACTCGGCCCGGCGCTCTCCAACACACTCTCCCCAACGCCCGCGGCACTCGGCCCGGCGCTCTCCGACGCACTCTCCCCGACGCCCGCGGCACTCGGCCCGGCGCTCTCCAACACACTCTCCCCAACGCCCGCGGCACTCGGCCCGGCGCTCTCCGACGCACTCTCCCCGACGCCCGCGGCACCCGGCCCGGCGCTCTCCGACGCACTCTCCCCGACGCCCGCGGCACTCGGCCCGGCGCTCTCCCCGCTAACACCAGCCTTATGTCGGCACATTATTCGCTTATGACCAACATCTCCACACTCAAAACACTTCAAACTCCCAGTGTTGGCATAAATCATGTACGCTTTTCCCTCATGCATCACCCTAAAAGACACGTCAATGCTCGGTTCGTTCAGAAACATAAAAACTTGTCTCCTGAAAGACATTACATGTTTTAATGCCTCATTCTTGCAGCCGAGTGGAAGCGCTTTCAACGCACTAGCGAACTTTCCGTAGCGCGAGAGTCCGCGCTCAATCTCCTCGTTCGGAATGAATGGAGGCACGTTCGACACGGTTACTTTCGTGGTTGGAGCAACAAGCGGTGAAACAACAGTAAACTCTCCACTTACCACAATCCCGTTAGTAATCAAACGGCCTACTTGCACCTCCTCCTTCACGAACACCACCACCGCTTTATTCATACGAGAAGCCGATGTTATGTTCTCGTACCCGATCTCCTCTCCTACCGCCACCAACACATCCTCCACCAACACACCTGCCGCAGGAACACACCTGACGCCATGGCGGAGGGAAACAGGTGGCGTCACCCCCATGCGGAGGGACGCCATCCGGATCTCAAACAAAACGCAAATACACTCGAAATCAAAATGAAAATAAACTCAAATCTTCTTTACAGAATATTATCTTAGTTTTAGTAGAAAAATGAAAGAATAATAGTAGAAAAAGCCAATAAGTCGCTCTCCACGTGGGAACCCTCAGACACCCAACCTCCTCCTCAGAGAGAGAGAGAGAGAGAGAGAGAGAGAGAGAGTCTGAGAGAGAGAGAGAGAGTCTGAGAGAGAGAGAGAGAGTCTGAGAGAGAGAGAGAGAGTCTGAGAGAGAGAGAGAGAGTCTGAGAGAGTCTGAGTGAGTCTGAGAGAGAGAGAGAGAGTCTGAGAGAGAGAGAGAGAGAGTCTGAGAGAGAGAGAGAGAGAGTCTGAGAGAGAGAGAGAGAGTCTGAGAGAGAGAGAGAGAGTCTGAGAGAGAGAGAGAGAGTCTGAGAGAGAGAGAGAGAGAGTGTGAGAGTCACAGAGTGTGTATGAGTTGTTCACTCATGTCTGTGTCTGTGTGTGTGTGTGTTTCAGGTGTGTCGGGCTGAGAGAGTTCGGTCAGAGGCTCTTCTGTCACGGTCCGCCGCCGTTCGTCATCCTGGACATGCAGATGTGGCAGTCGGAGGATCTGTCTTACGTGCCGTTCCAGCTGGATCTCTCGGAGCAACGGTGCTGCGCTCCTGCCGGATAGACCGCTCCCACGAGTCTCCTGCGTCAGTCAGCTCATCGTGTGTGTGTGTGTGTGTTGCAGGTATTCGCTGGAGGGCGCGACTCTCTTCAACAGAGACGAGCATCATTATTCCGCAGCCTTCCAGATCGACGGGTTCTGGATGCATTACGACGGCCTGCGGAGCGACAACCTGGTGCTGCTGAACAAACCGCCGGAGTTCCTGCTGCTGTCGTCGCTGGTGTACATCCGCAGCTCCGACCGATGACTCTCTCTCTCTCTCTCTCTCGGTGCTCTCCGTTTGCACTTACAATCAATGTCTTCAAGGATTAACTGTTTTGGTGCATTCTAGTGAGATTTTATACTCCTGGATATGATTGATTTTTATAATTTTCTAAGTGATTCTCTGGTGTTTTCTGGTGCTTGGAATCCAAGAATCTGTAATGGACTATAATAGTTCTGCGCCGCTTCGAGAAACTGTGGATTAACAGACCGAAGCCAGACCCTCTTCATGCAACTCTCAGTGTTTCACGTCTCATCTGCGTTCATACAGACTAATCCATTATGTTTGAGTGTGTGATCCTGAACACATGCTGAGCTGCTGCTGATGGTCGTGAGCGACTCGAAACTGCTTTTCTTAATCTTTATTTTCTTTTGTCATGAGCAGATATTTAGGAAACACTTAACTTTATTTTACTACGAGTATAATAATCAACGTGCATTAATACTTTTTATAATCAGTATTAAGACCTATTCAGATTTGTATCTGCAGTTGTTGCAAATAAATCACTTTGTTTTTAACCATGTGTTGATGAGGTCATTTAATTAAATTAGCATTTAAAACAGACTTTACTCATGTGATCACACTAACCTGTGATGCTTTTAGTGTTAATCTCAGTTCTTCTTGAGTTTCTTCCAGAACAAACACTCACAATATTCCTCATTATCATAATTCATGCGCAGAATAAAGGGGCGGGGCTTGAGTGAGTGAGTCGTGTGTTGAAACTGGCGGTTATGGGAAGGGGCGGGACATTTCCCAAACATTCGACCAATCACAACACACCGATCCAGCCGACCAATCAGAGCACAGTGTGCTTTCAGAAGGAGGAGCTTCATAGAGACAGGAACTAAACAGAGCGTTTCTGACAGACTGGGAAGAGACGAATATGAGGAAAATAACCAACATTCAAGCAGGAAAACCTGCTCTAGTGAGAGAAACACAACAGAAAGACTGTAAAAGGGTAAAATACAAAAGTATAAACACAGAAACATTTCCAGGCCTTTATTTCTTGACTGGTTGAGCTGCGACACACATAAATAAACTGGCAAAGTAATGCTATGATCTCTCAACGCTTGATAAAATGTGAAAAATAAATACTGCGTTTGTAGCTAAGGTTATCGGTTTAGTTCCAGTAACAATCCACAGGTTTATAAAAGCACAAGCCAGAAAGACAAGACTTGTGAGGAAAAGAAAAGTGTCAGGAAAAAAAACAAGTTTAAGACAGTCAGAGAAAGTCATTCTGCATTGATTCCTTCAAGAGCACTTTGGTGAAAGCGGCGAGACAAGACACCAACAAACACCCTTTCCTTCCGCTGCGCACGCGTCGGAGAAACGGCGGGAGCGACGGATCCCACGGGAGATTCACGTCACGTTCTGTTCGTTTAGGAAAGAAAATCAGCAAATATGTTGCACTGCAAACGAACGTGAAGATTGAGTGTAGAGTCACGATAAATGATCAACATTCACTGCGTGAGGAGAGATTTCTTATTGCTAATCAAACGCGATGTTTCCCTTTGAGCCTCTTCCTTCTGAACGGATGGACTGAGACCGCCATCACAGACACACAGCGGGAGTCGATGGAGAGCAATGCCGGTGTGGAGGATGAGAGGGACGTGGACGATCCCTCTAAAAGCACATCAACCCAGAGGGACGAGCAACAGGCCGTTCGGGTCAGGAAGTTCCCAAACACCTTGGCAATTGGATGACTAAAATAAAAAAGTAGTTGAAGAAAAGTCTTATTGCCTCAAAGAAACTCAAACGTTGTATTTACACAGTAGAAAATGGTTTGGTAAGAGCACAACTCCGGCAGCGTCTCTGAGCGCTTCCTCCCACATCTCTGTTTGGCACTGTGTGACTGGAGTTTGTGTTTCAGCGAGACGCTTCTGACGGCCAACGTGAAGATGTTATTGCATGAAGTTTCATCAGCGTTTCTCTGAACGCAAGAAACAAACGCACTGAAACCAGAAATCAAGTTTCACACGATGAAAGAACGAAAACAACAGAATCCTGAAGAGGAAATTAGCACCAGTCAATATGAGAGTGCTTACACACACACACACACACACACACACACACACACACACACACACACACACACACACACACACACACACACACACACACACACACTATGAGTACTATACACACTCTTACACAAACACACACAGTCACACATAAATACACTCTCACAGACACACACACACACACACACACACACACACACACACACACACGTGACAGAAGGCAGCCCTTATCACGAGAGCCACGCTCCTCCTCCAGAGCGCAGCGCTGGTTCCACTCACTCACTCACACACACACACACACACTCACACGTGTGCGTCCCTCATGAGAAGCCTTGAAATGTAAAGGGGAAAGAGCTGCAGGCTCGGCGTTCTCTCGGCGCTCGCGTGTTCCTCCGTGCTTCGGTGCGGCCGTGAGCAACACCTCGTGTGCCGGCGTAGAGCAAACGTCACCGGCTGAGTGACAAACACACTCCCGAATCGAACCCCGTCCTTCCCCTCGCGGTCTCTGGCAGAGCGTCATCCGTGCGCCCAGGGTCAAAGGGCAGTGAGGCCGAAGTTGCAGCGGCAGTACATCATGCCGCTGGAGTCGTGCCAGCTGTCCGTGATCGGGTCGTAGCGCTGCACCGTGTTCAGGTACGAGGATCCCGAGTGCCCGCCGACCACGTACAGGTAGTTATCCACCACAGCAGAGCCCACGCCTGCACACACACACACACACACCGAGATCAATCACCTGTCGTCTCATATCTGATGAAGTTTGCATCAGTTTATTAGCGTTTACACTCCAATTCTCATTAATAGCTGTTCAAGAAACACATTCTTGTTACGCAAATGTGAAAACAGTTAGTCAGTAATGAAGTGTGTGATGAATTGTTCAGTTATCATGAATATAATGGCACAATGCTAAATATTAGAGTCTTGTTTTTTTATTTCTCTCACTTGATCAGGTTTTCCTGCTTGAATGTTGGTTATTTTCCCCATATTCGTCTCTTCCCAGTCTGTCAGAAACGCTCTGTTTAGTTCCTGTCTCTATGAAGCTCCTCCTCCTGAAAGCACACTGTGCTCTGATTGGTCGGCTGGATCGGTGTGTTGTGATTGGTCGAGAGCTTCCAGTGTGTTTGGGAAATGCCCCGCCCCTTCCCATAACCGCCAGTTTCAACACACGACTCACTCACTCAAGCCCCGCCCCTTTATTCTGCGCATGAATTATGATAATGAGGAATATTGTGAGTGTTTGTTCTGGAAGAAACTCAAGAATCAATGGAGAGTTTCAGGAGTTCAGAAACACTGACTCTGATAGAGAAGAAGAACTGAGATTAAAAACAGCAGCATCTCACAGTGAAGAGAGATGAAGATGGAGAAACACAGACTCTTTTAGTGTTTTTGCACTGTGCCATTACATTACTACACTCATGATGTTCAAACACACAGCTCCGGCTCGCACCTGTGCGCGGCTCGTTCATGGGCCGACACGCCGTCCACTGGTTCTGATGCGGGTCGTATCGCTCGATGCTGGATAAATGAGACACACCGTTGTGTCCCCCGACCACGAAGATGAAGCCCAGCATCACACCCACTCCGAAGTTGATGCGTTTATCAGCCATGGGCGCCACCATATCCCAGGAGTCTTTGCTCGGATCGTATCTCTCCACACTGAAACAAACATCAGTCACAGTCTTTTAAATATCAGTTTCAATTAATCCTGTCTGACAAAATGGCAAATATAGACGTAAAGTTTGGCACTCTGAAACCATGACAGTGTCCCATGAGTCTGTTCTTTCTACATGCGTTCAGAGAGACGATTCCAGCGAAACGGCACTCATGGAGACACAACAACACCAGAACCATCCCATGAGCCTCTGCTGAACCAAACCTGCCGCAGCACACTGCTCACTGCAATCCTGCATTAACATCTGCTTCACTACAGCCCTCCACTACAGTCTAATATATCAGTGTAAAACAGCTGTTTTCTATGTGAATATATAGTAGTCATTTATTCCTGTGATTAAAGCTGAATTTATTAGATGATAAATACAGTAAAACAGTGTAATATTATATCAGTGTAAAACAGCTGTTTTCTATGTGAATATATAGTAAAGTGTCATTTATTCCTGTGATTAAAGCTGAATTTATTAGATGATAAATACAGTAAAACAGTGTAATATTATATCAGTGTAAAACAGCTGTTTTCTATGTGAATATATAGTAAAGTGTCATTTATTCCTGTGATTAAAGCTGAATTTATTAGATGATAAATACAGTAAAACAGTGTAATATTATATCAGTGTAAAACAGCTGTTTTCTATGTGAATATATAGTAAAGTGTCATTTATTCCTGTGATTAAAGCTGAATTTATTAGATGATAAATACAGTAAAACAGTGTAATATTATATCAGTGTAAAACAGCTGTTTTCTATGTGAATATATAGTAAAGTGTCATTTATTCCTGTGATTAAAGCTGAATTTATTAGATGATAAATACAGTAAAACAGTGTAATATTATATCAGTGTAAAACAGCTGTTTTCTGTGTGAATATATAGTAAAGTGTCATTTATTCCTGTGATTAAAGCTGAATTTATTAGATGATAAATACAGTAAAACAGTGTAATATTATATCAGTGTAAAACAGCTGTTTTCTATGTGAATATATAGTAAAGTGTCATTTATTCCTGTGATTAAAGCTGAATTTATTAGATGATAAATACAGTAAAACAGTGTAATATTATATCAGTGTAAAACAGCTGTTTTCTATGTGAATATATAGTAAAGTGTCATTTATTCCTGTGATTAAAGCTGAATTTATTAGATGATAAATACAGTAAAACAGTGTAATATTATATCAGTGTAAAACAGCTGTTTTCTATGTGAATATATAGTAAAGTGTCATTTATTCCTGTGATTAAAGCTGAATTTATTAGATGATAAATACAGTAAAACAGTGTAATATTATATCAGTGTAAAACAGCTGTTTTC
>JAWRVZ010001067.1:20000-41570 GCA_037043235.1 Rhodeus uyekii
GATATTGAATTTAACTAATCTGAATAATGACACTATGATATTTTTAATCAATGTTGATTGATTCATTTATTTATTAAATTGATTAAATTCTGTTCGATGTTGAGTATTTAATTCAGATCAATGTTGATTCAGTTTTGTTCAATAATAAATCAATTCAGTTCAATGTTCATTCAGTTCAGATTAACATTGATTCAATTCAGTTCCATGTTGATTTATTTTGGATAGCACAGTAACAGATCAGTGTCATCTCGTTTCTTTCTGTTTCATTGTCATGACGTAGCAACGAGTTGAAAACATGCCACCCAAACTATCTTTAAGCCTCACGCGTCACTAGTTATGTTTCCATCCAACTATTTTCATGTGCATTTTGTGATATTGCACAAAGATATTTCTGTATAGATATAGAGATTGGCTGGCGTCGCAGCGTCTCAAATGAGGCCGTGATTGGACGACTGGAGTAACCGGCGGACCAATGGCGTCACAGCGTCTCAAATGAGGCCGTGATTGGACGACTGGAGTAACCGGCGGACCAATGGCGTCGCAGCGTCTCAAACGAGGTCGTGATTGGACGACTGGAGTAACCGGCGGACCAATGGCGTCGCAGCGTCTCAAACGAGGCCGTGATTGGACGACTGGAGTAACCGGCGGACCAATGGCGTCGCAGCGTCTCAAACGAGGCCGTGATTGGACGACTGGAGTAACCGGCGGACCAATGGCGTCGCAGCGTCTCAAACGAGGCCGTGATTGGACGACTGGAGTAACCGGCGGACCAATGGCGTCGCAGCGTCTCAAACGAGGCCGTGATTGGACGACTGGAGTAACCGGCGGACCAATGGCGTCGCAGCGTCTCAAACGAGGCCGTGATTGGACGACTGGAGTAACCGGCGGACCAATGGCGTCACAGCGTCTCAAACGAGGCCGTGATTGGACGACTGGAGTAACCGGCGGACCAATGGCGTCGCAGCGTCTCAAACGAGGCCGTGATTGGACGACTGGAGTAACCGGCGGACCAATGGCGTCGCAGCGTCTCAAACGAGGCCGTGATTGGACGACTGGAGTAACCGGCGTACCAATGGCGTCGCAGCGTCTCAAACGAGGCCGTGATTGGACGACTGGAGTAACCGGCGGACCAATGGCGTCGCAGCGTCTCAAACGAGGTCGTGATTGGACGACTGGAGTAACCGGCGGACCAATGGCGTCACAGCGTCTCAAACGAGGCCGTGATTGGACGACTGGAGTAACCGGCGGACCAATGGCGTCGCAGCGTCTCAAACGAGGCCGTGATTGGACGACTGGAGTAACCGGCGGACCAATGGCGTCGCAGCGTCTCAAACGAGGCCGTGATTGGACGACTGGAGTAACCGGCGGACCAATGGCGTCACAGCGTCTCAAACGAGGCCGTGATTGGACGACTGGAGTAACCGGCGGACCAATGGCGTCGCAGCGTCTCAAACGAGGCCGTGATTGGACGACTGGAGTAACCGGCGGACCAATGGCGTCGCAGCGTCTCAAACGAGGCCGTGATTGGACGACTGGAGTAACCGGCGTACCAATGGCGTCGCAGCGTCTCAAACGAGGCCGTGATTGGACGACTGGAGTAACCGGCGGACCAATGGCGTCGCAGCGTCTCA
The DNA here is from genome assembly GCA_037043235.1 of Rhodeus uyekii. Classification (NCBI taxonomy): domain Eukaryota; kingdom Metazoa; phylum Chordata; class Actinopteri; order Cypriniformes; family Acheilognathidae; genus Rhodeus; species Rhodeus uyekii. The sequence continues at coordinate 21,632 of JAWRVZ010001067.1, forward strand.
AACGAGGTCGTGATTGGACGACTGGAGTAACCGGCGGACCAATGGCGTCGCAGCGTCTCAAACGAGGTCGTGATTGGACGACTGGAGTAACCGGCGGACCAATGGCGTCGCAGCGTCTCAAACGAGGTCGTGATTGGACGACTGGAGTAACCGGCGGACCAACATGTTAGTTAAATTCACAGCTTTGGATGGGAAAATATGTTGGATGCATTATAAATGAATTAATAAAGCATGTGAAAATAATTGGAGTGTACAGTATTTGATGTTGTACAACTTCTCAACTTGACTTGAACGCAACATTACCCATCATGCAATACTTGGCATAATAAAACCCACATTCACCTTTCCAGCGTGGCGAACAGCCCGGCTTTGCCCCCGACCGCCAGCAGGACCTTCGGAGCGCAGCGCGGCCGCGTGGACAGAACCGTCTGGTAGGAGAGCCGGTGTTCGGGCATGAAGTGGTACTTGAGGGCCTCGTTGAGCAGGTGTTTGCAGGCGTGGTCGTCGCGGATCAGGTGATTGGCCTCGTAGAGCCGCGTGAGGAACTTGACGCTCAGCAGCGGCAGCCGCACGCAGTGCAAGAGCTGCGCCAGATACTGCTGCCGCTCCGTCAGGTCGTACTTGATCCACGACTCCAAGGCGTAGAACACCGTCTCCTCCGTCACCACGTTCAGGCAGTCGTTGGACACGATCTCGTCCAGCTCGGCCCGCGTCAGCTCGAAGAACTCCTCCGTCTGACACACATCCTCGAAGTTCTGGCAGATGAACTTGGTGGCCGCCAGGCACAGCTCGTGGCAGCCGTAGGTTTCGGCGAAGCGCGAGATCCCGATGCAGTTGCCGGCGTCCAGCTGGCTCTCCAGGAAACTGCAGCACTCCTTCAGAACCAGCTTGACCTGCAGGAGGTTGGCGGCAGGAAGCAGCGACTCCACCGTTTCCTGTGAGATGAACACTGTTCCTGTGTAAGCGTACTCCACTATAGCCTGATGGAGAGACGGAAACACCAGCGTTAACCAACACACCCCTCACAGTGTGCGAGAGAGAGAGAGAGAAAGTGTATGAGAGAGAGCGAGTGTGTGTGTGTGTGAGAGAGAGAGTGAATGAATGAGTGAGTGTGTGAAGAAGAAGAAGAAATGTTACATTTATATAGCGCTTTTCCAGAGCTCAAAGCGCTTTACATAGCAGGGGGGAATCTCCTCAACCACCACCAATGTGCAGCTCCACCTGGATGATGCGACGGAAGCCATATTGCGCCAGAACGCTCACCACACACCAGCTTAATGGTGGAGAGGAGACAGAGTGATGAAGCCAATTAGTATGGGGGGGATTAGGAGGCCATGATGAACCAAGGCCAATGGGCAAATTTGGCCAGGATGCCGGGGTTACACCCCTACTCTTACGAAGGACATCCTGGGATTTTTAATGACCACAGGGAGTCAGGACCTCGGTTTAACGTCTCATCCGAAAGACGGTGCTTGTTGCAGTGCAGTGTCCCCGTCACTATACTGGGGCGTTAGGACCCACACAGACTGCAGGGTGACGCCCCCTGCTGGCCTCCTAACACCACTTCCACTGAGAGAGAGAGAGTGAGAGTGTGTGAGAGAGAGCGAGTGTGTGTGTGTGTGAGAGTGAGTGAATGTGTGTGTGTGTGAGTGAGTGAGAGAGTGAATGAATGAGTGAGTGAGTGTGTGTGTGAGAGTGAGAGAGTGAGAGTTGAGTGTAAAATGTATACAGTAATACCTCGGTTTACGAGTTTAATTAGTTCCAAGAGCAAGCTCGTACACCAAAACAAATTTCCCCATAAGAATGCACTAAAAATCAATTGATCCACACGTTCCACACGACCATAAATGCCCATTTAAATTTTTTTGGGGGTTTTACTCTATTAATTGCGGTTAAATATCTCATATAAATACTAATTAATAATTGACAATTAAACTCTAAAAATACTTGACAATTTACTGTAATGCACTTCAGGTTTGAGCAGTGTGAGTGGAGGAGAGAGAGTAGGGAGGAGGGAGGAGGGAGGAGGAGGGGGGAGGGGGGAAAGCAAGGATTAAAGTGCAAATGAGTGAATTTATTATAATAGTGCAGAAAACAAACAAAGTGATAATCCTGAGTGAAGGTCGTGGAACATGGGAGACGGGAGACGCGAACGAAAGCGGGGAGATTGGCAGGTGATATGAGAATCAGGTGTGTCAGTGCTCAGTGACCACACACACACACACACACACACACTCAGGCAGAACTAGGAGACACTGAATTCATGAACCGTGACAGTTACTGCTTAGAGGTACTGCACGTGTTGTGAGTGAACGGCTGCCTCCCCCTGATCTCGACGCCGCCCCGTCACTCGTATCGCCGCCCTTCGCCAGGCTCCCGACTGGAGTGGGTGAAGAGAGGAGGGGCGCGGTAATGAGGAGAATTGGCGGTTTTGGTGGCACACACCTGAGTTTCATGAAGCGTTACCACTGCCGCCGATAAATGACGCGTGCGCCTCTCCTCAGGAAGCGGGTCCTTCCCCGTGCATGCACGCTGGTGTCCTCGTGGGTTCAGGAAGGGAGACGGAGGGTTCGAACACTCGTAACCAGGATACCGGGTCGCTATTTCCCCGCAGCTCCAGTGTAGGAAGAGGATGAGCCGCCGGACGTGATGCCACCGTCCTCCACGCAACGCATAAGGGAGAAGCGCATGTAACCGTCGGACCCCGCCCCTCTCCTGGACCCATCCTCCTCCTCACTTCCCCTCCTTCACAAACGAGTGCACAACGAGGACACCAGGTCCCCTGTTTATTTGGACACTTTATTTTTACTTTCATTTTGTGTTGACACTATTTTGTGAATAAAACGCCTCTCTATCATCACTCCCACTGTGTCTGTCGTTGGCTCCACCCGTCACAGTGTGTATTTCACTACGTGAACAATAGCGATCACAATTAATTAATATTAACAACAGGAGGTAAAACCGCTGTAAATCACTTATAAAAGTGTCACTGCGGTGAATGATGCAGCCAAACCAAGCGACGCTGAGAGAATGAATGAGTGAAGGGGTGATGGAAAAATGTCTTGTACTCCGATACAATGCTCGTATACCAAGTCGCTCGTAAACCGAAGTATTACTGCATGTATTCTGTTTTAAAGATACAGTAATTTAATTGTTTAAACTGTAATGTCTGAAGGTGACCTTGAGCGCGGCCTCGTCGACGCACTGGAACTCCACCTCGGACGTCTCTTTCTCGGACAGGTTGCCGGTGAACATGGCTCTGAAGTACGGGCTGATGCTCGCCAGAACCACCTTGTGCGCGTGAATCTTGGCGTCGCCGACCCGCAGCACGATGTCGCAGAGCTCATGATCCTGCCGGAGGAGCTGCAGGCCCTGCAGGAGCTGCTCGGAGTGCGGCCGCGTCAGACTCGCAAACATGTACGACTTCGCCGGCTGCTCCATCTGAGACACACACACACACACAGAGAGAGACACACACACACATCAGCACACTTGAACTCGCCCAGTGCAGCTCAGCAATAAAGCGGCTGCTAGTTCATTTGACTCAATTTGAATCATCATTTTGAAGAACTGATATTGATTCTTAAATCCCATGATTGATCGTTTGTTTCAGCTAATGATCAAAACTTCACTGAACTCTAATAACACAGTCTCATCTTCTGCATTGTGTCAGTTTCATCATAATAAATGTGTGCGTGAGTCTCTTCCTCTTTAATATCAACATGAATGAACATCAGCAGGAAGATGAAAGATACAGAACAATTGAATTAATCTTGAAATCCATCAATCAGTGATTCAAAGACGCTGGAGATCAATAACCTCACATTTACAGCCGATCAATGACCTGAAATCTGACATCTATGAAATCAATCGAACTATGAAGACACACACACACACACACACCCTATGAAGACACAGACACACACACACACACACACACCCTATGAAGACACAGACACACACACACACACACACACCCTATGAAGACACAGACACACACACACACACACACACCCTATGAAGACACACACACACACAAACACACACCCTATGAAGACACAGACACACACACACACACACACACACCCTATGAAGACACAGACACACACACACACACACACACCCTATGAAGACACACACACACACACAAACACACACCCTATGAAGACACAGACACACACACACACACACACACCCTATGAAGACACAGACACACACACACACACACACACACCCTATGAAGACACAGACACACACACACACACACACACCCTATGAAGACACACACACACACAAACACACACCCTATGAAGACACAGACACACACACACACACACACACACACACACCCTATGAAGACACAGACAAACACACACACACACACACACCCTATGAAGACACACACACACACACACCCTATGAAGACACAGACACACACACACACCCTATGAAGACACACACACACACAAACACACACCCTATGAAGACACAGACACACACACACACACACACACCCTATGAAGACACACACACACACACACACCCTATGAAGACACAGACACACACACACCCTATGAAGACACAGACACACACACAGACACACACACCCTATGAAGACACAGACACACACACACACACACACCCTATGAAGACACAGACACACACACATACACACCCTATGAAGACACAGACACACACACAGACACACACACACACACCCTATGAAGACACAGACACACACACACACACACACACACCCTATGAAGACACAGACACACACACACCCTATGAAGACACAGACACAGACACACACACACACACCCTATGAAGACACAGACACAGACACACACACACACACCCTATGAAGACACAGACACACACACACACACACCCTATGAAGACACAGACACACACACACACACACACCCTATGAAGACACACACACACACACACCCCTATGAAGACACAGACACACACACACACACACACCCTATGAAGACACACACACACACACACACACACACACACACCCTATGAAGACACACACACACACACACACCCCCTATGAAGACACAGACACACACACACCCTATGAAGACACACACACACACACACCCTATGAAGACACAGACACACACACACCCTATGAAGACACAGACACACACACACCCTATGAAGACACACACACACACACACACACACACACACACCCTATGAAGACACAGACACACACACATACCCTATGAAGACACAGACACACACACACCCTATGAAGACACACACACACACATACCCTATGAAGACACAGACACACACACACCCTATGAAGACACACACACACCCTATGAAGACACACACACACACACACACCCTATGAAGACACAGACACACACACACCCTATGAAGACACAGACACACACACACCCTATGAAGACACACACACACACACACCCTATGAAGACACACACACACACACCCTATGAAGACACACACACACACACACCCTATGAAGACACACACACACACACCCTATGAAGACACAGACACACACACACACACCCTATAAAGACACAGACACACACACCCTATGAAGACACAGACACACACACACACACACACACCCTATGAAGACACACACACACACACACACACACACCCTATGAAGACACACACACACCCTATGAAGACACACACACACACACACACACACACCCTATGAAGACACACACACACACACACACACACACCCTATGAAGACACACACACACCCTATGAAGACACACACACACACACACCCTATGAAGACACACACACACCCTATGAAGACACACACACACAGACACCCTATGAAGACACACACACACACACCCTATGAAGACACACACACACACACACCCTATGAAGACACAGACACACACACACCCTATGAAGACACAGACACACACACACCCTATGAAGACACAGACACACACACACCCTATGAAGACACAGACACACACACACCCTATGAAGACACAGACACACACACACACCCTATGAAGACACAGACACACACACACCCTATGAAGACACAGACACACACACCCTATGAAGACACAGACACACACACACACACCCTATGAAGACACAGACACACACACACACACCCTATGAAGACACAGACACACACACACACACACACACACACCCTATGAAGACACAGACACACACACACACACACACACACACCCTATGAAGACACACACACACACACCCTATGAAGACACACACACACACACACACACACCCTATGAAGACACACACACACACACACACACACACCCTATGAAGACACACACACACCCTATGAAGACACACACACACACCCTATGAAGACACACACACACCCTATGAAGACACACACACACACCCTATGAAGACACACACACACCCTATGAAGACACACACACACACCCTATTGTAACCGTCCACTCTTATTTTTAAAAGTAACTGTTATAGTAAATTAAAGGGAGGGATCCACCAACCATGTAAATATATGCACCTTCAAGAAATTAACCAGCCTTAACCACAAGAAATCTTAAATCAACAAAAGTGTTTATAAAGGATACTGATTTTAACCACTGGAAATTAAGGATAATGGTACTTGAATAATTCTTTGAAACAATGTGGAATCAAACATTAGAGAGTAAATACAAAAACAAAATCAATAATAACCCAACATAAGTGCCAAATGAAAAGAAAACTTATCAACCAATATTAAAGCACCCATCAATATAGATGTCTTCTATGAAGAATTGTCCATGTCTATAGATGAATCAATGATGATGATGATGTATGTCAAGGTTTAAATCCGTTAGGGTTCATTGTAAAGTCTCCCATGAATGTCCTGTTATGTGCTTCTCCAAGAACCCTTCCTTCTTGTTGAACTTGGCCATCAACTCCTAAAGGAATTGATATTCCTTTTTCCCAAGAAATTTAGTAGTTTAAAAACTACCAATATAAAAGAGTCCTTCTAAAATAAGCACAAACTAAGAATTAGCATTCTAGAAAACATTCACAAAAAACATTAACCCTGAGCTACACATTTCAACCATAAAGAAAAAAAACAGGGAAAATGAAAACACCAAACAAAGCCTTGAAGAACTTACTTAGATTGAGCATGAAACCCAAGTTTCTCAACCCGGACTCTGTGCTTGTTGGTTTCAAACATGAAAAACCATGCTTCTTCCCTCTCTTACCTCTACTTATATACCTCATATCCTGTATGAGATATACAACTTAGAGCCCCCTGGTGGTCGGATGAACCAACTACTATGCCACCACAGTAACATAACTTATGGTTTGTTACATACCCCCCTGCTCAAATGAAGATTTGTCATGACCATGACAAATCTTAAGGTTCTGTACATGGTAGGTATCGATGTTGGTCGAATCGTTAAAAAAAACCACAGAGTAATTAACCGGACCTAACCTTCTAACTATCTTTGCCGGACCTTTCCATTTTGCAGAGAGTTTAGCCATGAATCCCTCATCTGCTCTGGATAAGGGATGAGTCCGTACCCAAACTACATCTCCAACCTGAAACTGTGTGTGTTTTCGACGTTGGTCATAGTACCGTTTCTGCTTAGCTTGAGCCCTTTCAACATTTTCTTTTACTAAGCTGATGAGTTGTTTTTGCCTGTCAAGTATGGGATACGCTGAATCATCAGGATCGGGTGGTTGTTGGAAAGCTCTCTCCATTGGTCCCTTGAGTTTACGTCCAAGAGCTATTTCTGCTGGTGTAAATCCTGTGCTTTCATGCCAAGCAGTATTAATGGCATACCTGAACTCGGGTAACCACTTATCCCACTGGTGATGTTGCTCTTCAACATAGGATGCAATCATGGTTTTCAGGTTACGATTAACCCGTTCTGTCAAATTTGTCTGAGGGTGATAAGCTGTAGTCAGTTTTTGAACCACCCCCCACTGTTTGCATATCAAACTGAGAAGGTGTGATGTGAACTGCGTTCCTCGATCTGATACTAGATAGGCCGGGGTTCCCCATCTGGTGAAGATTTCTTCTACCAGAATCTTGGCTATCTGTGGAGCTTTAGCTTTCCTCAAAGGAAAAAGTTCGACCCACTTGGAACAGTAATCAACAGTAACAAGAAGATGTTCGTTTTGTTTGGTACTTTTGGGAAAAGGACCCATGAGATCAACCCCTATCATATACCCAGGCTCAACAATGGGAATACTTTGCAAATGTCCAGACAACTTTGTCATTGAGGGTTTGTACCTTTGACAAGTGTGACACTCTTTACAGTGTTTCCACACATCAGCCCTAATCCTCGGCCAGTATACAGTGTCTAAAAGTCTTAGAAGAGTTTTCAGTTTTCCCAGGTGCCCGCTGAGTGGGTTGTTGTGGGCGTACTGTAAAAATGCTTCCTGATGAATAGCTGGTATGACCAGTTGAAGTTTATGTCCTTTCTGACCATCAGGTATGCTGCGGAACAGAAATCCATTTTTCAAAAGGTAGTGAACTCGTGAAGTGTCTGGTGTACTCTGATTCTGTACCTTGTGAATTAACTCTTGAACTTCTGGGTCCTGATTCTGTGATGTGGCAATCTGAGTGAGATCTACTGGCATATTGACAAACGATGTACTGGTCATGGGAGTGTTTACGACGAACATTGTGTCAGGTGAAGCATCGTGACCTTGGATTCTAGATAATACGTCAGGAACTACATTGCATTTTCCTTTCCTGTATCTTACAGTGAAATGGAATCCTTGCAGTCGTATTGTCCAACGGATGAGGCGTGAAGATGGTTTTGGATGCTGAAAAGCCCATGTAAGAGCAGCATGGTCAGTTACTACTTCAAATGACCGACCTTCCAAATATTGACGCCACTTCTCCACAGCCCACACTACGGCCAAACACTCTTTCTCTGATACGGAATACGCTTTCTCTGCTCCTTTGAGCAATCTGGAAGCATACGCAATCACTTGTTCTTCTTCAGCTGTTTCCTGTGTAAGAACAGCTCCCAAGCCAATGTCGCTTGCGTCAGTCTGCACTCGGAAAGCTTTGTTAAAATCAGGTGATATTAAAACAGGTGCTTGTATCAGATCCTTCTTGATTGTGTCAAATGCTTCCTGACATTGCTCCGTCCAGACCCAGGTTGCAGTTTTCATCTTTAAAGCATGGAGAGGTGCAGCTTTCTCTGAAAACAGAGGTATAAAACGGTGGTACCAGCCTGCCAATCCAAGAAATTTTTGAACATCTTTGATGGATTGAGGTCTGGGGAATGATTTGACAACTGAGACTTTAGCTGGATCGGTTTCTACACCTTTATCAGAAATGATGTGTCCAAGGAATGAAAGTGACTTTTGAATGAAGTTACATTTCTGAAGATTAAGTGTGAGTCCGGCTTTGTGGAGACATGTAAATACCTGATGGAGGTGTTTGAGATGTTCCGTCATGTTTTTGGAATATACCACAATGTCATCAATATATACCATGCAACATTTTCCCTTTATTTCACGTAGTACATGTTCCATTAGCCTCTGAAAAGAAGCTGCTGCATTTTTCAGGCCGAAAGGAAGCCGTACAAATTCATATAATCCGGTGGACGTTACAAATGCGGTTTTCTGGATGCTTCCAGGCTCCATCTCTAACTGCCAGTAGCCACTCTTGAGATCTAGTGTACTAAAAACAGTGGCTCCACTTAGCGATTCTAGAATGTCTTGAATCTGGGGCATAGGGTAAGCATCTAGGTGGGTTTTAGCATTCAGTCCCCGGTAATCAATACAAAATCTTGATCCTCCGTCCTTCTTCTGCACTACCACCACTGGGGAAGCCCAAGGAGAAGACGACATCTGAATTATCTTTTTGTCCAGTAACTCCTGTGTTTGTGTTTCAATGAAGTGTTGTTTCTCCATGGAAACTTTGTAAGCACGTCGTCTTACCGGCACTTCATCAGTGGTAATGATGCGATGTTTAATCAGGTTAGTGTGTCCAATTTCTTGTGTACAAACAGCAGGCCAATTTAACATCAAGTTCTGCAGCTCCTGTTTTGTTTGTTCATCGGCTTCTGCTTGTAGAGTAAGTTTATGTATCATCATGTGGGTTTCACCGCCATAGGTGGGTGAGGTAACAGCAAGATAAAAGTGCATAGTGGGATAACGGTGGTGGTGGAGGAAAGGAAAAGTATTAACTTCCATAACACCTTCTGTGGCAGGCAGGCTGAACTGAGCTTTTTGAAAGTCTAGCACCATTCCTGTCTGTAACAAAAAATCCATCCCAAGAATGATTGGTACGGTCAAGTCAGCATCCTGCATAATAAATAATGTTTGATCCACTGATCGTCCATGAATTTCACCCTTCCATAAAACTTTACCAATTGCAGTCTGTTTTTGCCCATTGGCCAGCAGAAAAGATTGTCCTTCACTGGGTTGGTACTGCTCTCGTTGACTCAACTGTTTCCAACATGACTCCTGGATCAGTGAGAACGTACTACCAGTATCAACCATGGCCACAACGTATCTGTCTTGTAGAATTATGGGAAGGGTAATGTTCTTATAGTCATGTTGCGTAACATTCTGACAAGACTGTACTACTCGAGTACTTGCTGGTGGAGGTTTGTGTTGCGGTTCATGAACTACAGCAGCTTTCTTCCTCTGTTCTTCTACATTGACCTGACTCCAATATCTTTTGGATTCGTCAATGTCTCTTTCGATCTGCGTTCCAATCCTGACTAATTCTGCAACGTCCTTGATAGTTCCACGTAGCAAACTGGCAAGCCGTGGATTACAGTTTCTCAGGATGGCTTGAACAACTTCCTTTTCAGACATCCCTTTTTTCCATCTCAGGCATAGTGCTCGATAGTGAAATGCAAAATCTCTGATACTTTCCTTGGTCCCTTGTCTTCTCTCCAAAATTCTCCTTGCTGCCACATCATCATAATCTTCACTTAGAAAGGAGTGTAGAAACTTTTCTTTAAACTGTTTCCAGTTGTACACATTTCTGCGTTCTGCCATCCACCAATCTTTGGCAGTACCTTTGAGTACTGCTGTTAGTGAAGCAAGGATTTCATCATTATTAAGGGGACGTACAGCAAAATATTCTTCACAACGTTCTACAAATACAATGGGATCATCATCTTGTGTATTACTAAAGCTGGGAAAATCAATTTTGACTGGAGGATTATACTGTATTGTAGTCTGGTTACTTTGAGTTGGAAAGCGACCGGATTGCACATTGTAGGTTGCATTTTCTGACTTTCGTTTGAAAGGAGGTAATTGACCTGTGGCTTTGGAGTCTAGGGTGATTGGGGTGGATGAAGATGGTACAAAGGTTTGGAATTTTTGGTCCAACTGACGATCTCTTCTCTTCAAGCAGTCTACTACAGATTGTCCTAACTCTTGCACACACAATTCTAGTTGTTTCTTTACCTTGTCACATTCACGTTGCATGCGATAAGACATCCTGTCCTCAATGGTTCTACATCGGTTTTCAAATTCTTCAAAAGGAACTTTATCACTCATCTGTTGGCCAAAATCTGTTAACTGATCTTCCACTGCTGTGATCTGTTCTGTCAACTGCGTAATCATGGATTTTACGGAAATTAAGGGGTCGTTGTTCACTTCAGGAGCCATTTCCTGTGGTGGAGGAGGAGGTGGAAAATCGTCATCCTCTGGTATGTCTTGAGCATTATCCCTGCTTCTCTCACTTTCCTCATCTGAGTCGATATACAAGTCACTAAAAGTATTAATTAAATCTTTCAATGGTTCCCTCAGTACTACAAAAGGTTCAGAAGAGAAGTCTACACCAGGTACGTCCTCATCCCCTTCCATGGCCATATGACTACCTCCTCGGTGCGACATTTATGCTGATTATGGTAGCAAATATGCAGTTTTTTTTTGGGGTCCCTGCTCGGGCGCCACTCTGTAACCGTCCACTCTTATTTTTAAAAGTAACTGTTATAGTAAATTAAAGGGAGGGATCCACCAACCATGTAAATATATGCACCTTCAAGAAATTAACCAGCCTTAACCACAAGAAATCTTAAATCAACAAAAGTGTTTATAAAGGATACTGATTTTAACCACTGGAAATTAAGGATAATGGTACTTGAATAATTCTTTGAAACAATGTGGAATCAAACATTAGAGAGTAAATACAAAAACAAAATCAATAATAACCCAACATAAGTGCCAAATGAAAACAAAACTTATCAACCAATATTAAAGCACCCATCAATATAGATGTCTTCTATGAAGAATTGTCCATGTCTATAGATGAATCAATGATGATGATGATGTATGTCAAGGTTTAAATCCGTTAGGGTTCATTGTAAAGTCTCCCATGAATGTCCTGTTATGTGCTTCTCCAAGAACCCTTCCTTCTTGTTGAACTTGGCCATCAACTCCTAAAGGAATTGATATTCCTTTTTCCCAAGAAATTTAGTAGTTTAAAAACTACCAATATAAAAGAGTCCTTCTAAAATAAGCACAAACTAAGAATTAGCATTCTAGAAAACATTCACAAAAAACATTAACCCTGAGCTACACATTTCAACCATAAAGAAAAAAAACAGGGAAAATGAAAACACCAAACAAAGCCTTGAAGAACTTACTTAGATTGAGCATGAAACCCAAGTTTCTCAACCCGGACTCTGTGCTTGTTGGTTTCAAACATGAAAAACCATGCTTCTTCCCTCTCTTACCTCTACTTATATACCTCATATCCTGTATGAGATATACAACTTAGAGCCCCCTGGTGGTCGGATGAACCAACTACTATGCCACCACAGTAACATAACTTATGGTTTGTTACACTATAAAGACACACACACACAGACACCCTATGAAGACACACACACACACACCCTATGAAGACACACACACACACACACCCTATGAAGACACACACACACACACACCCTATGAAGACACAGACACACACACACACCCTATGAAGACACACACACACACACACACCCTATGAAGACACAGACACACACACACACCCTATGAAGACACAGACACACACGCACACCCTATGAAGACACAGACACACACACACACACCCTATGAAGACACACACACCCTATGAAGACACACACACACACACACCCTATGAAGACACACACACAAACACACACCCTATGAAGACACACACACAAACACACACCCTATGAAGACACACACACAAACATACACCCTATGAAGACACACACACAAACACACACCCTATGAAGACACACACACATACACACCCTATGAAGACACACACACACACACACACACACACACACACACCCTATGAAGACACAGACACACACACAAACACACACCCTATGAAGACACACACACACACACCCTATGAAGACACACACACACACCCTATGAAGACACACACACACACACACACCCTATGAAGACACAGACACACACACACACACCCTATGAAGACACAGACACACACACACACACCCTATGAAGACACAGACACACACACACACACCCTATGAAGACACAGACACACACACACACACCCTATGAAGACACAGACACACACACACACACCCTATGAAGACACAGACACACACACACACACCCTATGAAGACACAGACACACACACACACACCCTATGAAGACACAGACACACACACACACACCCTATGAAGACACAGACACACACACACCCTATGAAGACACAGACACACACACACCCTATGAAGACACAGACACACACACACCCTATGAAGACACAGACACACACACACACACCCTATGAAGACACAGACACACACACACCCTATGAAGACACAGACACACACACACCCTATGAAGACACAGACACACACACACTATGAAAACACAGACACACACACACTATGAAGACACAGACACACACACACTGTGAAGACACAGACACACACACACTATGAAGACACAGACACACACACACTATGAAGACACACACACACACACACCCATTGAAGACACAGACACACACACACTATGAAGACACAGACACACACACACTATGAAGACACACACACACACACACCCATTGAAGACACAGACACACACACACACACCCATTGAAGACACAGACACACACACACACCCATTGAAGACACACACTCTATGAAGACACACACTCTATGAAGACACAGACAGACAGAGAGACACACACTCACACACCCTATGAAGACACAGACAGACAGAGAGACACACACACACACTCCCTATGAAGACACTGACAGACACACACACACACTATGAAGACACACACTCTCCCTATGAAGACACACACACACACCCTATGAAGACACACACACACCCTATGGAGACACACACACACACCCTATGGAGACACACACATATAGACACACACACACACACACACACACACTCTCTATGGAGACACACATATGAGCACTATATAGGGAGCAGTTTCAGATCACTAGCTTTGACACACGGCCTGCGAGCAGCAAATCTCTCATCAGGTGTTTGACTGAATCATCAGATCACGATCATCTTCATATCAATTAATAAATCTGTTCATTCTATGCTAACATTAGCATCGGCTTACAGAGCTCCGCACAGCGGCGTTAAACGCTCATCTACAGCGTCCTCGGGTTTATTTAATGATGTAAAGTGCAGTAATAACATGTTTAGTCAGTGTTTACCTGAATGTCAGACTGATTTCTGGCAGTTTGAAGCGCAACACGGCCGCGACTGTCAGGAAAACAAACACAAATCAGCGCATGCGTCACTTCCGGGAAATCAATGAGCAGAGCAAAATAAAACCTCTGCCTTCCTTCAAAGTATCGTCTGCTTTTTTAAATAATGTCTTGTTTTTAAAATAGCCTTTATTGAAATTACACCTATGTGTATATCAGGTGCAGAAATTTTGTGTTGTGTTTGTGTGTGTGTGTGTGTGTGTGTGTGTGTGTGTGTGTGTGTGTGTGTGTGTGTGTGTGTGTGTGTGTGTGTGTGTTGCCCTGGAGCTGCTCTCTGATGCGACACTGATGGAGCTTAAAATAGACCTGAACGAGAGAAGGATTCATCAACACACCCAATCACCATATTGCTCTCACTGTACTCATATACTCATATACTGCACTGTACTATCATATACTGCACTGTACTCTGATATACTGCACTCGCTGTACTCTCATATACTGCACTGTACTATCATATACTGCACTGTACTATCATATACTGCACTGTACTCTCATATACTGCACTGTACTCTGATATACTGCACTGTACTCTGATATACTGCACTCGCTGTACTCTCATATACTGCACTGTACTATCATATACTGCACTGTACTATCATATACTGCACTGTACTCTGATATACTGCACTCGCTGTACTCTCATATACTGCACTGTACTATCATATACTGCACTCACTGTACTCTCATATACTGCACTGTACTATCATATACTGAACTCGCTGTACTATCATATACTGCACTGTACTATCATATACTGCACTGTACTCTCATATACTGCACTGTACTATCATATACTGCACTGTACTCTCATATACTGCACTCGCTGTACTATCATATACTGCACTGTACTATCATATACTGCACTGTACTCTCATATACTGCACTGTACTATCATATACTGCACTGTACTCTCATATACTGCACTGTACTCTCATATACTGCGCTGTACTCTCATATACTGCACTGTACTCTCATATACTGCACTCGCTGTACTATCATATACTGCACTGTACTATCATATACTGCACTGTACTCTCATATACTGCACTGTACTATCATATACTGCACTGTACTCTCATATAATGCACTGTACTCTCATATACTGCACTGTACTCTCATATACTGCACTGTACTCTCATATACTGCACTGTACTATCATATACTGCACTCGCTGTACTCTCATATACTGCACTGTACTCTCATATACTGCACTCGCTGTACTCTCATATACTGCACTGTACTCTGATATACTGCACTCGCTGTACTATCATATACTGCACTGTACTATCATATACTGCACTGTACTCTCATATACTGCACTGCACTCTCATATACTGCACTGTACTATCATATACTGCACTCGCTGTACTATCATATACTGCACTGTACTATCATATACTGCACTGTACTCTCATATACTGCACTGTACTATCATATACTGCACTGTACTCTCATATACTGCACTGTACTCTCATATACTGCACTGTACTATCATATACTGCACTCGCTGTACTCTCATATACTGCACTGTACTCTCATATACTGCACTCGCTGTACTCTCATATACTGCACTGTACTCTGATATACTGCACTCGCTGTACTCTCATATACTGCACTGTACTATCATATACTGCACTGTACTATCATATACTGCACTGTACTCTGATATACTGCACTCGCTGTACTCTCATATACTGCACTGTACTATCATATACTGCACTGTACTATCATATACTGCACTCACTGTACTCTCATATACTGCACTGTACTATCATATACTGCACTGTACTCTCATATACTGCACTGTACTCTGATATACTGCACTCGCTGTACTCTCATATACTGCACTGTACTATCATATACTGCTCTCGCTGTACTATCAGTTACTGCACTGTACTATCATATACTGCACTGTACTCTCATATACTGCACTGTACTCTGATATACTGCACTCGCTGTACTCTCATATACTGCACTGTACTATCATATACTGCACTGTACTCTCATATACTGCACTGTACTCTCATATACTGCACTGTACTATCATATACTGCACTGTACTATCATATACTGCACTCGCTGTACTCTCATATACTGCACTGTACTATCATATACTGCACTTGCTGTACTCTCATATACTGCACTGTACTCTCATATACTGCACTCGCTGTACTCTCATATACTGCACTGTACTATCATATACTGCACTGTACTATCATATACTGCACTCGCTGTACTCTCATATACTGCACTGTACTCTCATATACTGCACTGTACTCTCATATACTGCACTGTACTATCATATACTGCACTCGCTGTACTCTCATATTCTGCACTGTACTATCATATACTGCACTCGCTGTACTCTCATATACTGCACTGTACTCTCATATACTGCACTGTACTCTCATATTCTGCACTGTACTATCATATACTGCACTGTACTCTCATATACTGCACTGTACTCTCATATTCTGCACTGTACTATCATATACTGCACTCGCTGTACTCTCATATACTGCACTGTACTCTCATATTCTGCACTGTACTATCATATACTGCACTCGCTGTACTCTCATATACTGCACTGTACTCTCATATACTGCACTGTACTATCATATACTGCACTGTACTCTCATATACTGCACTGTACTCTCATATACTGCACTGTACTATCATATACTGCACTGTACTATCATATACTGCACTGTACTCTCATATACTGCACTCGCTGTACTCTCATATACTGCACTGTACTATCATATACTGCACTGTACTATCATATACTGCACTGTACTCTGATATACTGCACTCGCTGTACTCTCATATACTGCACTGTACTATCATATACTGCACTCACTGTACTCTCATATACTGCACTGTACTATCATATACTGAACTCGCTGTACTATCATATACTGCACTGTACTATCATATACTGCACTGTACTCTCATATACTGCACTGTACTATCATATACTGCACTGTACTCTCATATACTGCACTCGCTGTACTATCATATACTGCACTGTACTATCATATACTGCACTGTACTCTCATATACTGCACTGTACTATCATATACTGCACTGTACTCTCATATACTGCACTGTACTCTCATATACTGCGCTGTACTCTCATATACTGCACTGTACTCTCATATACTGCACTCGCTGTACTATCATATACTGCACTGTACTATCATATACTGCACTGTACTCTCATATACTGCACTGTACTATCATATACTGCACTGTACTCTCATATACTGCACTGTACTCTCATATACTGCACTGTACTCTCATATACTGCACTGTACTCTCATATACTGCACTGTACTATCATATACTGCACTCGCTGTACTCTCATATACTGCACTGTACTCTCATATACTGCACTCGCTGTACTCTCATATACTGCACTGTACTCTGATATACTGCACTCGCTGTACTATCATATACTGCACTGTACTATCATATACTGCACTGTACTCTCATATACTGCACTGCACTCTCATATACTGCACTGTACTATCATATACTGCACTCGCTGTACTATCATATACTGCACTGTACTATCATATACTGCACTGTACTCTCATATACTGCACTGTACTATCATATACTGCACTGTACTCTCATATACTGCACTGTACTCTCATATACTGCACTGTACTATCATATACTGCACTCGCTGTACTCTCATATACTGCACTGTACTCTCATATACTGCACTCGCTGTACTCTCATATACTGCACTGTACTCTGATATACTGCACTCGCTGTACTCTCATATACTGCACTGTACTATCATATACTGCACTGTACTATCATATACTGCACTGTACTCTGATATACTGCACTCGCTGTACTCTCATATACTGCACTGTACTATCATATACTGCACTGTACTATCATATACTGCACTCACTGTACTCTCATATACTGCACTGTACTATCATATACTGCACTGTACTCTCATATACTGCACTGTACTCTGATATACTGCACTCGCTGTACTATCATATACTGCACTGTACTATCATATACTGCACTGTACTCTCATATACTGCACTGTACTATCATATACTGCACTGTACTCTCATATACTGCACTGTACTCTGATATACTGCACTCGCTGTACTATCATATACTGCACTGTACTATCATATACTGCACTGTACTCTCATATACTGCACTGTACTCTGATATACTGCACTCGCTGTACTCTCATATACTGCACTGTACTATCATATACTGCACTGTACTCTCATATACTGCACTGTACTCTCATATACTGCACTGTACTCTCATATACTGCACTGTACTATCATATACTGCACTCGCTGTACTATCATATACTGCACTGTACTATCATATACTGCACTGTACTATCATATACTGCACTCGCTGTACTCTCATATACTGCACTGTACTATCATATACTGCACTCGCTGTACTCTCATATACTGCACTGTACTCTCATATACTGCACTCGCTGTACTCTCATATACTGCACTGTACTATCATATACTGCACTGTACTATCATATACTGCACTCGCTGTACTCTCATATACTGCACTGTACTCTCATATACTGCACTGTACTCTCATATACTGCACTGTACTCTCATATACTGCACTGTACTATCATATACTGCACTCGCTGTACTCTCATATTCTGCACTGTACTATCATATACTGCACTCGCTGTACTCTCATATACTGCACTGTACTCTCATATACTTCACTGTACTCTCATATACTGCACTGTACTCTCATATTCTGCACTGTACTATCATATACTGCACTGTACTCTCATATACTGCACTGTACTCTCATATTCTGCACTGTACTATCATATACTGCACTCGCTGTACTCTCATATACTGCACTGTACTCTCATATTCTGCACTGTACTATCATATACTGCACTCGCTGTACTCTCATATACTGCACTGTACTCTCATATACTGCACTGTACTATCATATACTGCACTGTACTCTCATATACTGCACTGTACTCTCATATACTGCACTGTACTATCATATACTGCACTGTACTCTCATATACTGCACTGTACTCTCATATTCTGCACTGTACTATCATATACTGCACTCGCTGTACTCTCATATACTGCACTGTACTCTCATATTCTGCACTGTACTATCATATACTGCACTCGCTGTACTCTCATATACTGCACTG
>JAWRVZ010001068.1:15000-17500 GCA_037043235.1 Rhodeus uyekii
CTCCCTCCACCACATATTTTGCTTTACTTCTTAGTCTTGCTCCCTCATATTCTTTTTCTTCCATTTCTTTCAATTCTCCCTCTATTTCCTTTATCTTTTGTATGTCTTTATTTTCTTTATTCAATTCCTTTTCCAAACTTTCTTTTGTTTCTCTTTCCTTGTACCTTTTACATTTTTGTATTAAATTACAATATTTGATCGAGAATCTTTTGATTAAAAACTTTACATTCTCCCACCATATTCTCCTATCCTCCTCATACATTCCATTTTCCTTTTCTTTTTCTATAATTGCTTTAACTTTTGCAACATAATCTTCATTCTTTAAAATCTGCGTATTTAAAATCCAGACTCCCGGACCTCTTTGCATTTTACTCCAGTCCATTATAAAAAATAAAAACTTGTGATCACTAAAACTGGTTTCCTCATACTTAATCTTTTCAATAAAATTCTCCACATTTCTACTACATAAAACAAAATCTATTCTAGTTTGGCATACAAAACTCCCCACTATTTGCCTTCTTGAAAATTCTTTTTTCCGTTCATTCCTTTCTCTCCACACATCTATCATATTATTTTCCTCCATTAATGTTTTTAATTCCTTTCTTCCTGTATCCGCTCTGAAAACCATTCCTTCAGCCATATCTTGCTTGTTAAAAACTGTGTTAAAATCTCCCATCATTATTATTTCTTTATATTCTTTTATAATATTTCTTAAAATATAAAAAAACTCTTTCTTTTCCTTATCCTCCACTGGTGCATGCACATTTACAAAAATCAAATTTCTTCCTTCATTTTTTGTCTCAACTACCATACATTTGCCCATCCTGTCCTTATATACAATTGTACTCGATTTAAAAACATCATCCTTCATTAAAAAAGCCACACCTCTCCCTAACCTCCCATCTCCATTATTATATAAAATACCTCCATCCCATCTCTTTTCATACTCAATCATAACATTTTCTCTCCAATTCGTTTCTTGTAGTGCAATAATATCTTGCCTTTTACATTTCTCTTTTACTTTTTCAAATTTTCCAATATCCAACAGTCCCCTTGCATTGAAAGTAACACAACTTAAGACCATTGAAAGAAAAACAAATAAATATTTAAAAAACATTATTCATCATTTCCTTCCCCCAAGCCCCTTAACACATCGTATCTGTTGGCTTTTGTCATAATTTTTTTCCTTGTACCTTCCAAACTTGGTTTTACCTTTAACTTTCTTCTTCTTATTTGTACCTTTTTCCCTCCGTCTATGTCCATGCTGTCCACCTTCATTTCCTCCTCACTGTCCGTTTCCTTATTTATATCTATTTTTCCTTGTCCATCTCCCCCCACATCCTCCGTAAGAGTATCAGAACTGTCCGATATTTCCATTTCTGTGCATTGAGTGTCTTGCTCCGTTGTTTGTTCGTAGTTCTTGCTGTTGTCATTTTCCCTTTCTCCTCCATCTTTATTGCTCGCTGCTCCTTCCTTTTCTTTTTGTTGTAGCCCATCTTCCTCTTGTTGTTTATCAGTTTCTCCATCCTCTTTGTTGCCTCCTTCTTGTCCGTCCACCTGTTTTTCCATTCTTCCTTTATCCCCTCCCATCCAGCATTCGCATTTATTTAAAACTTGCTGACACTCCGGGCACCTTACGGCATTACAATCTCTTGCGAAATGTCCCCTTTCATCGCACTTGTAACACGTAAACGTTGGGCAGTCTTTCAGCAAGTGATCCGGGCTCATGCACAGCCTACAAGTTTTCACTTGATGGCTGTGCATCAGCCGGAAGTACTGCTGCCCCTCGGCTGTTTCAAGCCTCGTGCTATATGGCAAAGATGCCACTTCTTTGGGGAATCGGACCTTTAGGAATCTTGTTCCATCCTCTATGTCGGTACCTGGATAGCATCTCCTTTTAATTTTGCTTATGGGATCAACTCCCCACCCTTTCAATTTTTCTAGAATTTTGTCATCGTCCAGGTAGACGGGCAGGTGCATGAAAGAAACAACATAATCACGGTTTTGTAGGCTTTTCACTTCGCAGTCTATGCCTTTTATTCTTAGTCCATCCATTAGATTGTTACACATTTCCTCCTCCTCCATTGTCAATTCATATTCTTTTCCTTGCCTCGGTCTCAATGCTAAAATTTTCCCATGTCCACATTGTTCCGCAACTGCTTTGATAATGTCTTCCGGTCTCACTTCATTTACATTTTCCACATTCAGAACCACTGTAGCTTCTTTCAAATATTTCCGTTCAATCAACTTTTCACTTACTTCATGATTTCTATTTCCTGCTCTTAACCGTTTATCCAGTCCAGTATCATTTGCCATTCGTGTTCCTCTTGCCATTCCAGTGTCGTTTGCCTTCTGTGTTCCTCGTGCCAGTCCAGTGTCCTTTACCATGCTTGATTCTCCAGCCAGTCCATTGTCGTTTGCCGTTAATCCATCCATTTTAAACCACCCTCCAGTCAGCAAAAAGCTGCTGTTAGGTGGTTAAAAACTTCCAAACAAAAAA
>JAWRVZ010001070.1:0-41185 GCA_037043235.1 Rhodeus uyekii
GCTGCCATGAGCCCTAACACTCTCTGAAAGTGTTTGACAGTGCGTAGCTGGCCTAATTTTATGCTCTCGACAGTTGATTGAATGGAATGAATGCGCCCGGGGGATAGCCGAGCAGACATTGTTTCCGAGTCCCAAATGACTCCCAAGAAGGTGGTTCTCTGAGCAGGAGAAAGCACACTCTTCTTGGTGTTCAACCTTAACCCCAGCTCTTGCATGTGAGCAAGCACGACATCTCGATGACGTGCTGCTAACTGAGACGATTGGGCTATTACTAGCCAATCGTCTATATAATTGAGGACACGGATGCCCTGTAACCGCAACGGAGCCAGTGCAGCGTCCACGACCTTCGTGAACGTGCGGGGTGAGAGCGATAGGCCGAACGGAAGTACACGATACTGGTACGCCTTCCCCCCGAAGGCGAACCGTAGGAACTTCCGATGCTGAGGAAGGATGGAGATGTGGAAGTATGCGTCTTTTAGGGTCGATTGTGACGAACCAGTCCTCGGACCTGATATGATATGCGTCACAATCTGCCTGAGCGTCAACATTTTGAATTTTAGACGCAAGATAGTGCGATTTAGAAGACGCAAATCCAGAATGGGCCGCAACCCTCCATCCTTCTTCGGAACTATGAAGTATCGGCTGAAGAAACCGGACTGTCTGTCTGTAAGGGGCACATACTCGATGGCCCCTTTCTCCAGCAGAGAGTCTACTTCCTGTTCCATAATCAGAGCCTGCTGGGGCCCTACCGCGGACGATAGGATCCCCATAAAACGGGGTGGTGAAGCCCCGAATTGAATTTTGTACCCGGAGGTTACTGTGCGCAGGACCCATTGAGAGATGCCCGGCAGACGCAACCATGCGGCCTGGAACTCTACTAAGGGAATCAGCCTCTCGAGACTGATCTCTGATACGAGCAGAGACACCACAGGGCCGGGGTTTCCGGACACCGTACTGGTGGAATGCTCTAGGACCCTCCTTAGAGGGGGCAGTGCCTCCGAGACGGGCTCCCTCGGGAACCGGACACGGAGCTGACCGCCTTGGTGCGGCTTGCCTCTGGCGTCGGAACGCTTAGAGGTAGCCTTCTTGGCATTTAGGACGTTCCTCAGATCCATCCTTTTACCAGAAGGCTGGGCCCGAGAGTGTTGTCCCGACCTCCCTTTATTAGGGGGAGGTAAACGAGATGCAACACTCTCCTTCTGTGAGGCCCTGTACGAGGAACTGCGAGCCCGTGTTTGGCTACTGGGCTCACGTGAAGGGTGGCGGGGAAGGACTTTGCTGAACGCCACCTGCTGTCGTGCAGCCTCCTGAAACTTATCGACAACGCTTTTTACGGCGTCGCCGAACAAGCCCGAAGGGGACAGAGGGGCGTCCAACAAAACGAACTTGTCCTTATCCTTTATGGCTGAAAGATTGAGCCATAAATGCCTCTCCGTAGCCACCAGAGCTGCCATTGAGCGCCCGACAGAGAAGGCCGTTTCTCTAGTGGCTCGGAGAGACAAATCCATGGCCCGACGCAGCTCTGCCACTGCTTCGGGACCAATACCGCCACCTTGATCGAGGTCTCCCAGCAAATCTGCTTGGTAGGCCTGCAGCAGTGCCGTGGTGTGCAGGCACGCTGCAGCCTGACTAGAGGCAGAATATGCTTTTCCCACCAGTGATGATGTGACTCGCAACGGTTTGGTGGGGAGCGCCGGGGCTTTAATAGTGGATGCCGAATGGGGCACAAGGTATCCCGCAAGAGCCTCGTCCACCTTCGGCATCCCTCCGTAACCGTAAGGATGAGCTCCGGTAAGAGTAGCGTACATCGCACTAGACGATGTATGCACCCTATCGGAAGCTGGCTTCTTCCAAGATCTCGACACCTCAGTATGGAGATCCTGGAAGAAAGGCATTGCCCGGCGCTGGGGAGCGACACGAGCCGGAAGGTAACGCTCATCCAACTTACTTTTGCTGGGACGGGCGTTCCTAGTCTCTGCCGGCCAATCAATATCCAGACGAGAGACTGCTCGTGTCACAACCTCGATCAGTTCCTCAGTACGCCGGTGAAGAGGGTGGCGAAGCCTCCTCAACCGGATCGATGCTAATCACCTCCTCCTCCTCAGAGCAGGAAATAATCGTACGCCGGTGAAGAGGGTGGCGAAGCCTCCTCGATCGATGCTAATCACCTCCTCCTCCTCAGAGCAGGATAATGACAGCACCGAAGTCCCAGTCGGATTGGAAGAAACCGCGCCTGAAACGCGTGCTTCCAACCTCCGGCTGGAACTGGGATCAGCACAGTCGAACTGCGAGGCGGGCTCACCCGCCCCGCAACCTTCCGTGAGATCCATTTGCGATCCCCAAGATTGAGAACGCCGCCGAGCCTCAGCCGCAGCGGGTCCCGAACCTTGAAGAACGCGAGTCTGGTTAGTATCCGCAAATACTGCCAGACGGGAGCGGAGAGTACGCAATGAGAACCTCTCGCAGTTCTCACAATCACCGCCCTCAAGCGCTGACCGAGCGTGCTCCGCTCCCAGACAGACAACGCACTGAATGTGTGTGTCCTTTCCCGTAATGAAACGAGTGCAAGGAGAAACACACGATCTAAATGTCTGCTCCGCCATAATCACAACGCAATCCAATGGGAGGTTTGAAACTCGCAAGCACAAACTCTCTGACACACGCACGCTGAAGACACTCAACTTCCGGGTTCCGGCGCGCTTTTAGCTGAAGGAGTTCCGGCGCGCTTTTATGCTCTGTTCATGACGTCACTTCCGTGACTCGCATTCACACGCGTAAAATTCCCATTGGTTGTACACATCTTCACGTGACTGACGTCAAGGGTTTCCCCTAGCGTTTTCTGACGCAGCTCGAAGTTCCCATGAAAGGGAACTGCATTACTCTCCTCATTGTACTTTAGCAGGAATTATTTTAAAAATACTCATATTTAAGTTTGTTTCCCATGAAGGAAGGATTTAC
The DNA here is from genome assembly GCA_037043235.1 of Rhodeus uyekii. Lineage (NCBI taxonomy): Eukaryota > Metazoa > Chordata > Actinopteri > Cypriniformes > Acheilognathidae > Rhodeus > Rhodeus uyekii. The sequence goes on from JAWRVZ010001070.1 coordinate 2,959, forward strand.
ATATACATCTAAAAAGTATGTATTAGAGGCTCCATATACGCGCGTCCTCCCGCATTCGCACGTCCACGCCTAAGCGCCTACGTTTATTTATAGCGCGTAAATTTATTCACACACATACATGCATATCTATCTACAGTCTATATTGTTCCCATGAAGGAAGGATTTCCATATACATGCTAGTGTAAGTATGTATTAGAGGCTCCATATACGCGCGTCCTCCCGCATTCGCACGTCCACGCCTAAGCGCCTAAAACAAAGTATTATTCACAGTATCACAGTAAATATAATTTATATATATATATATATATATATATATATATATATACACACACATCTATTTAGTATATATAAAAGGCTCCATATACATGCAGTGTAACTGCTGTCTGTTTTGAAAGTGGTAAGACTACATAAATAATGCTTAATTACATCTTTAAAATAGAAATAAAACAAAGTATTATTCACAGTATCACAGTACCATTTATTTATATATATATATATATATATATATATATATATATACACACACATCTATTTAGTATATATAAAAGGCTACATATAGTGTAACTGTGGTGTAACTGCAGTCTCTTTTGAAAGTGATTAGCCTATATTAATAATGCTTAATTACAGCTTTAAAATAGAAATAAAACAAAGTATTATTCACAGTGATTAGCATATATATATATATATATATATATATATATATATATATATATATATATATATATATATACACACACACACACACCTTTACATCGCATTAGTATATATATATATATATAAAGCCAGTATATATGCTACATATACATGCAGTGTAGTCTCTTTTGAAAGTGATTAGCCTATACTAATAATGCTTAATTACAGCTTTAAATAGAAATTAAACAAAGCATTTTTCGCATTAAACTACCGTTAAAAGCCAAGGATGTACAATTTTCCAACACTTTGGGGATCAAAAAGCATAATTATAACTTATTTTTAAGTTTAAACTCTCAAAACTTTTTAAGCTAATTAACGATAAATCTTGCTAACAATATGCTAATTCAGCAAATTCTTGCCAGCAACATGCTTATTTATGTTAAATGTTGCTAATGACTTCAGAATTCATACTAAATCTTGCTAGCAACAAGATAATTAACATTAAATCTTGCTAGCAAAATTGATCATCAATTGATTAAAGATTAAATTATGATCAAAGAACATAACGACACCTTAGTAACTGCCTAGAAACAACGCAAGGCAATAACTAACAAGAGTATATATGCTCAAGATCTAATTCTTTCCATCTATCCATCTGTAAACTTTCAAAACTTTTTAAGCTTTTACAAATAAATTTAACTTTCAGGCTAGGCTTTCTCAAGCCAACTGAAGTTTATATCATAAACTTCCTCTAGTTAAGTTGGCTTGAGAAAGCCAACTTAGTGATATTGTATCTAAACTTATTATTATTAAGTTGGCTTGTGAAAGCCAACTTAGTGATATTGTATCTAAACTTATTATTATTAAGTTGGCTTGAGAAAGCCAACTTAGTGATATTGTATCTAAACTTATTATTATTATTATTATTATTATTCTTCTTACCTAAAATTCTCAATGCATCTCCTCCTAGAGCTTTAAAGCTACAACCACTAAACTCTGCTCAGACTTCAGACCTGTTCTGACTTGAGTTGCTATCCCTTTTCAGACTGATCAGACTTATGATTTTTGATAAAACTGAAGATTAAAGTCATAAAATCTCCATAGACTTTCACTAATGAAGTGAAAACTGAATTTTAGATAGAGCGTCCACTCCATCTGTTGGTAACATCACAACATTACACCTGATATATAATACATTGCTATACAGTATGTTTCAACTGTCCATCAATGACTTATGCATTTTTATTTTTTTAAAGTGAAAAGTAAATCACAACATTCCAACTTTCCAATGGGCATGCATTTTATTTTTTTAAAAGTGAAAAAAACTTGCAGGTTTTCGATTTTTTACTTTAATTAGTAAGTTAAATCTCTCTGTTTTACATTCATAATATCACAAAATTACACCCCTGTCAGTGAGAGCACTGAAGTTTGAACGAATCAGAGCGCTGCAATTCAAAGCCTCAAAGCTTTTCAAAGACGCCATTACTGCTGGAGAGAGAGATCATAATCTCCTAAAATAGATTTATGTGAGAGAGTTTATGATCAAACGGAAATTGTTTCCGATTATCAAGTAACCGCTGCAGCGTGTTTCCTTGAAGATTTATGCACTTATATGGCCAAATTGTGACTCTCATTCGTCTTTATTCGGCAAAGGAGTACATTACTATGGGGAAGGTAGGTGAAGTTTAAACGCGCGTCCTCCTGGACTCGCGCCAAAGCATAACCGTCAAAGCACCTACGTTTATTTATAGCGCTCATTTATGTACTTTATTGCCGAATTCTGACTCTCGCTCGTGAGTCAATATACATTGGAAAAGGCTTCCCTGAGCAGCGCGCGCGCTGACTCTCTTCAAATGCAGCGTCTAACAGTCAAAGTTATTTATAACTAATTCTTGAGTATATAGTTACATTGTGTTAATTCTTTTATCTGCTTTTAACTAAAGTCTGACTCCTGTTCTCGAGTTCAAACGCGCTTCCTGAGCAGATTCGCTGATAGATCGATGTTTTGTGAACACTTAAACAGTAAATGAAATAAGATTTTTAAAGGATGCAAAAAACATGGCAGATCGATTCAAACTGTAAACTGCTTGAGATTAAAAAAAACTGCATTACTCTGCTGCATTACATGAGCAGGAATTATTTAAAAAATACTAATATTTAAGTTATTTTGTTTCCCATGGAGGAAGGCTTTATACAAATATTACATTGCGTTGATTCCTTTATCTGCTATAATTGCCGTGTTGAACTGAAGTCTGACATGGCAGATCGAGTCAATCTGAAAACTGCTTGAGATTAGAAAAAACTGAATTATTTAAAAAATACTAATATTTAAGTTATTTTGTTTCCCATGGAGGAAGGCTTTACTCTCCTCATTGTACTTTAGCAGGAATTATTTTAAAAATACTCATATTTAAGTTTGTTTCCCATGAAGGAAGGATTTACATATACATCTAAAAAGTATGTATTAGAGGCTCCATATACGCGCGTCCTCCCGCATTCGCGCGTCCACGCCTAAGCGCCTACGTTTATTTATAGCGCCTAAATCTATTCACACACATACATGCATATCTATCTACATTTATATTGTAAATATAAAGGGCTCCATATACATTCAGTGTAACTGCTGTCTGTTTTGAAAGTGGTAAGACTACATAAATAATGCTTAATTACATCTTTAAAATAGAAATAAAACAAAGTATTATTCACAGTATCACAGTACCATTTATTTATATATATATATATATATATATATATATATATACACACATACACACACATCTATTTCGTATATATAAAAGGCTACATATAGTGTAACTGTGGTGTAACTGCAGTCTCTTTTGAAAGTGATTAGCCTATATTAATAATGCTTAATTACAGCTTTAAAATAGAAATAAAACAAAGTATTATTCACAGTATCATATATATATATATATATATATACACACACACACACCTCTATACATATTATATATATATATATATATATATACACATACACATCTATTTAGTATATATAAAAGGCTACATATACATGCAGTGTAACTGCAGTCTCTTTTGAAAGTGATTAGCCTATACTAATAATGCTTAATTACAGCTTTAAAATAGAAATTAAACAAAGTATTTTTTGCATTAGTGAAAACTGACCGTTAAAAGCCAAGGATGTAATTAAACCGTAAACATTTTTATAAACTAATTACAATTTTCCAACACTTTGAGGATCAAAAAGCATAATTATAACTTATTTTTAAGTTTAAACTCTCAAAACTTTTCAAGCTAATTAACGATAAATCTTGCTAACAATATGCTAATTCAGCAAATTCTTGCCAGCAACATGCTTATTTATGTTAAATGTTGCTAATGACTTCGGAATTCATACTAAATCTTGCTAGCAACAAGATAATTAACATTAAATCTTGCTAGCAAAATTGATCATCAATTGATTAAAGATTAAATTATGATCAAAGAACATAACGACACCTTAGTAACTGCCTAGAAACAACGCAAGGCAATAACTAACAAGAGTATATATGCTCAAGATCTAATTCTTTCCATCTATCCATCTGTAAACTTTCAAAACTTTTTAAGCTTTTACAAATAAATTTAACTTTCAGGCTAGGCTTTCTCAAGCCAACTGAAGTTTATATCATAAACTTCCTCTATCTAGTTATTAAGTTGGCTTGAGAAAGCCAACTTAGTGATATTGTATCTAAACTTATTATTATTATTATTATTATTATTATTAAGTTGGCTTGAGAAAGCCAACTTAGTGATATTGTATCTAAACTTATTATTATTATTATTATTATTATTATTCTTCTTACCTAAAATTCTCAATGCATCTCCTCCTAGAGCTTTAAAGCTACAACCACTAAACTCTGCTCAGACTTCAGACCTGTTCTGACTTGAGTTGCTATCCCTTTTCAGACTGATCAGACTTATGATTTTTGATAAAACTGAAGATTAAAGTCATAAAATCTCCATGAGAGAGTTTATGATCAAACGGAAATTGTTTCCGATTATCAAGTAACCACTGCAGTGTGTTTGCTTGAAGATTTATGCACTTATATGGCCAAATTCTGACTCTCATTCGTCTTTACTCGGCAACGGAGTACATTACTATGGGAAAGGTAAGTGAAGTTTAAACGCGCGTCCTCCTGGACTCGCGCCAAAGCATAACCGTCTAATCGCCTAAGTTTATTTATAGCGCTCATTTATGTACTTTATTGCCGAATTCTTACTCTCGCTCGTGTTTGCATGGGGAAGGCAGATACATGTAAAATGCTTCCCTGAGCAGCGCGCGCGCTGACTCTCTTCAAATGCAGCGTCTAACAGTCAAAGTTATTTATAACTAATTCTTGAGTATATAGTTACATTGTGTTTATCGGCTTTTAACTAAAGTCTGACTCCTGTTCTCGAGTTCAAACGCGCTTCCTGAGCAGATTCGCTGATAGATCGATGTTTTGTGAACACTTAAACAATAAATGAAATAAGGTATTTAAAAGGATGCAAAAACGATGGCAGATCGCTTCAAACTGTAAACTGCTTGAGTTAAAAAACTGCATTACTCTGCTGCATTACATGATCAGGAATTATTTTAAAAATACTAATATTTAAGTTATTTTGTTTCCCATGGAGGAAGGCTTTATACAAATATTACATTGCGTTGATTCCTTTATCTGCTATAATTGCCGTGTTGAACTGAAGTCTGACATGGCAGATCGATTCAATCTGAAAACTGCTTGAGATTAGAAAAAACAGCATTACTACATTGCGTTGATGCAGGAATGATTTAAGAAATACTAATATTTAAGTTATGAAGTTTGACATGGCAGAAGGCTTTATACAATCTGAACACTGCTTGAGATTAGAAATAAACATATATACACATACATATCATTACTATCCCATTTATATAGTAAATTGTAAAACAGCATTACATCCCCATTGTAAATGAATGATTTAAGAAATACTAATATTTAAGTTATTTTATTTCACATGAAGAAAGGCTTTATACAACACACACACACATATATACATATATATACACATACATATCTATCTATCTATACACACATTTATATAGTAAATAAATGTATAAAGGGCTCCATGTACATGTAGTGTAACTCCAGTGGCAAGACTGTTTAATAATGCTTAATTGCATCTTTAAAATAGAAATAAAACAAAGTATTATTCACATTAGTGAAAACTGACCGTTAAAAGCCAAGGATGTAATTAAACCGTAAACATTTTTATAAACTAATTGCAATTTTCCAACACTTTGGGGATCAAAAAGCATTGTTATTTATTTTTTGGTATTTCGTTACAACACCGATGATCCCTCTTGATGAAAAAACTCCATGTATGTTCCCTAGATGCCAATTTGTGCACTAACCAAGTAATCAATTAATATTGCAACACTTCTGTAATCTCTCCTGTTTATTACCAATGTAAATGTTGTTTATTTTAGATTTATATTTAATATTCATTATTATTCTTTGATATTTCAGACCACTCACTGTTCAGCTGAATCATCAATAACCTCCAGTCTCTGCGTCAACTGACTGCGTTGTGTTCTTTAAAACATTAAATCTCACTAGTGACTTGTTAAATAACATTCATTCTCGTCAGTGACATGTTAACTCATGTTAAATCTCACAAGCGACCTACGAATTAACAAATCTCACTAGCGACATGTTAGTTCACACTAAATGTCAATAGCGTCTTGTTAATTAACGTTAAATCTTGCTAGCAACATGCTAGATCACGCAAATTCTCACTAGTGACATGCTAGATCATGCTAAATCTTGATAGCAACTTGTTAATTAACAATAAATCTTGCTACCAATATGCTAATTCAGCGAATTCTTGCCAGCAACATGCTTATTTATGTTAAATGTTGCTAATGACTTCGGAATTCATAATTCATACTAAATCTTGCTATCAACAAGATAATTAACATTAAATCTTGCTAGCAAAATTGATCATCAATTGATTAAAGATTAAATTATGATCAAAGAACATAACGACACCTTAGTAACTGCCTAGAAACAACGCAAAGCAATAACTAACAAGTGTATATATGCTCAAGATCTAATTCTTTCCATCTATCTATCTGTAAAAAATCTCCATAGACTTTCACTAATGAAGTGAAAACTGAATTTTAGATAGAGCGTCCACCCCATCTGTTGGTGACATAACAACATTACACCTGATATATAATACATTTCAATACAGTATGTGTGAACATGTCCATTCCAATGGGCATGCATTTTTTTTTTAAATCCTGAAAAAAAACTTGCAGGTCTACAATCGATTTTTTACTTTAATTAGTAAGTTAAATCTCTCTATTTTACATACATGATATCACAAAATTGCACCCCTGTCAGTGAGAGCACTGAAGATTGAACGAATCAGAGCGCTGCAATTCAAAGCCTCAAAGCTTTTCAAAGCCATTATTGCTGGAGAGAGAGATCATAATCTCCTAAAATAGATTTATGTGAGAGAGTTTATGATCAAACGGAAATTGTTTCCGATTATCAAGTAACCACTGCAGTGTGTTTGCTTGAAGATTTATGCACTTATATGGCCAAATTGTGACTCTCATTCGTGTTTACTCGGTGAAGGTTTTCCCCCCGCTGAGTAGATTACTATGGGAACGGCAACTCTCAATGAAGTTCAAACGCGCGTCCTCGCGCACTCACGTCAGTTTATTTATAACTTATGCCTGAGTAAATATTACATTGCCTTGATTCCTTTATCTGCTATAATTGCCGTGTTGAACTGAAGTCTGACATGGCAGATCGATTCAATCTGAAAACTGCTTGAGATTAGAAAAAACAGCATTACTATCCCCATTGTAATTGTGCAGGAATGATTTAAGAAATACTAATATTTAAGTTATTTTATTTCACATGAAGAAAGGCTTTATACACACACACACACACACACACACACATATATACATATATATATATATATATATATATATATATATATATATATATATATATATATATATATATACACATACATATCTATACACACATTTATATAGTAAATAAATGTATAAAGGGCTCCATATATATGCAGTGGAACTGCAGTCTGTTTAGAAAGTGGTAAGACTATATTAATAATGCTTAATTACATCTTTAAAATAGAAATAAAACAAAGTATTATTCACATTAGTGAAAACTGACCGTTAAAAGCCAAGGATGTAATTAAACCGTAAACATTTTTATAAACTAATTGCAATTTTCAACACTTTGGGGATCAAAAAGCATTGTTATTTATTTTTTGGTATTTCGTTACAACACCGATGATCCCTCATGATGAAAAAACTCCATGTATGTTCCCTAGATGCCTTTTTGTGCACTAACCAAGTATTGCAACACTTCTGTAATCAATTAATAATTTACTCATGTTTATTACCAATGTAAATGTTGTTTATTTTAGATTTATATTTAATATTCATTATTATTCTTTGATATTTCAGACCACTCACTGTTCAGCTGAATCATCAATAACCTCCAGTCTCTGCGTCAACTGACTCTTGTGTTCTTTAAAACATTAAATCTCACTAGTGACTTGTTAAATAACATTCATTCTCGTCAGTGACATGTTAACTCATGTTAAATCTCACAAGCGACCTACGAATTAACAAATCTCACTAGCGAGATGTTAGTTCACACTAAATGTCAATAGCGTCTTGTTAATTAACGTTAAATCTTGCTAGCAACATGCTAGATCACGCAAATTCTCACTAGTGACATGCTAGATCATGCTAAATCTTGATAGCAACTTGTTAATTAACAATAAATCTTGCTACCAATATGCTAATTCAGCGAATTCTTGCCAGCAACATGCTTATTTATGTTAAATGTTGCTAATGACTTCGGAATTCATTCTAAATCTTGCTAGCAACAAGATAATTAACATTAAATCTGCTAGCAAAATTGATCATCAATTGATTAAAGATTAAATTATGATCAAAGAACATAACGACACCTTAGTAACTGCCTAGAAACAACGCAAGGCAATAACTAACAAGTGTATATATGCTCAAGATCTAATTCTTTCCATCTATCTATCTGTAAACTTAAACAACTTTTTAAGCTTTTACAAATAAATTTAACTTTCAGGATAGGCTTTCTCAAGCCAACTGAAGTTTATATCATAAACTTCCTCTATCTAGTTATTATTATTATTCTTCTTACCTAAAATTCTCAGAGCATCTCCTCCTAGAGCTTTAAAGCTAAAACCACTAAACTCTGCTCAGACTTCAGACCTGTTCTGACTTGAGTTGCTATCCCTTTTCAGACTGATCAGACTTATGATTTTTGATAAAACTGAAGATTAAAGTCATAAAATCTCCATAGACTTTCACTAATGAAGTGAAAACTGAATTTTAGATAGAGCGTCCACTCCATCTGTTGGTAACATCACAACATTACACCTGATATATAATACATTTCAATACAGTATGTGTGAACATGTCCATTCCAATGGGCATGCATTTTATTTTTTTAAATCCTGAAAAAAAACTTGCAGGTCTACAATCGATTTTTTACTTTAATTAGTAAGTTAAATCTCTCTATTTTACATACATAATATCACAAAATTACACCCCTGTCAGTGAGAGCACTGACGTTTGAACGAATCAGAGCGCTGCAATTCAAAGCCTCAAAGCTTTTCAAAGACGCCATTACTGCTGGAGAGAGAGATCATAATCTCCTAAAATAGATTTATGTGAGAGAGTTTATGATCAAACGGAAATTGTTTCCGATTATCAAGTAACCGCTGCAGCGTGTTTCCTTGAAGATTTATGTACTTATATGGCCAAATTCTGACTCTCATTCGTGTTTACTCGGTGAAGGTTTTCCCCCCGCTGATTACTATGGGAACGGCAACTCTCAATGAACTTCAAACGCGCGTCCTCGCGCACTCGCGTCAGTTTATTTATAACTTATGCCTGAGTAAATATTACATTGCCTTGATTCCTTTATCTGCTATAATTGCCGTGTTGAACTGAAGTCTGACATGGCAGATCGATTCAATCTGAAAACTGCTTGAGATTAGAAAAAAACAGCATTACTATCCCCATTGTAATTGTGCAGGAATGATTTAAGAAATACTAATATTTAAGTTATTTTATTTCACATGAAGAAAGGCTTTATACACACACACACACATATATATATATATATATATATATATATATATATATATATACACATACATATCTATCTATCTATCTATACACACATTTATATAGTAAATAAATGTATAAAGGGCTCCATATACATGTAGTGTAACTGCAGTCTGTTTTGAAAGTGGCAAGACTATATTAATAATGCTTAATTACATCTTTAAAATAGAAATAAAACAAAGTATTATTCACATTAGTGAAAACTGACCGTTAAAAGCCAAGGATGTAATTAAACCGTAAACATTTTTATAAACTAACTGCAATTTTCCAACACTTTGGGGATCAAAAAGCATTGTTATTTATTTTTTGGTATTTCGTTACAACACCGATGATCCCTCTTGATGAAAAAACTCCATGTATGTACCCTAGATGCCATTTTGTGCACTAACCAAGTATTGCAACACTTCTGTAATCAATTAATAATTTACTCATGTTTATTATCAATGTAAATGTTGTTTATTTTAGATTTATATTTAATATTCATTATTATTCTTTGATATTTCAGACCACTCACTGTTCAGCTGAATCATCAATAACCTCCAGTCTCTGCGTCAACTGACTCTTGTGTTCTTTAAAACATTAAATCTCACTAGTGACTTGTTAAATAACATTCATTCTCGTCAGTGACATGTTAACTGATGTTAAATCTCACAAGCGACCTACGAATTAACAAATCTCACTAGCGACATGTTAGTTCACACTAAATGTCAATAGTGTCTTGTTAATTAACGTTAAATCTTGCTAGCAACATGCTAGATCACGCAAATTCTCACTAGTGACATGCTAGATCATGCTAAATCTTGATAGCAACTTGTTACTTAACAATAAATCTTGCTACCAATATGCTAATTCAGCTAATTCTTGCCAGCAACATGCTTATTTATGTTAAATGTTGCTAATGACTTCGGAATTCATACTAAATCTTGCTATCAACAAGATAATTAACATTAAATCTTGCTATCAAAATTGATCATCAATTGATTAAAGATTAAATTATGATCAAAGAACATAACGACACCTTAGTAACTGCCTAGAAACAACGCAAAGCAATAACTAACAAGTGTATATATGCTCAAGATCTAATTCTTTCCATCTATCTATCTGTAAAAAATCTCCATAGACTTTCACTAATGAAGTGAAAACTGAATTTTAGATAGAGCGTCCACCCCATCTGTTGGTGACATAACAACATTACACCTGATATATAATACATTTCAATACAGTATGTGTGAACATGTCCATTCCAATGGGCATGCATTTTATTTTTTTAAATACTGAAAAAAAACTTGCAGGTCTACAATCGATTTTTTACTTTAATTAGTAAGTTAAATCTCTCTATTTTACATACATGATATCACAAAATTGCACCCCTGTCAGTGAGAGCACTGACGTTTGAACGAATCAGAGCGCTGCAATTCAAAGCCTCAAAGCTTTTCAAAGCCGCCATTATTGCTGGAGAGAGAGATCATAATCTCCTAAAATAGATTTATGTGAGAGAGTTTATGATCAAACGGAAATTGTTTCCGATTATCAAGTAACCACTGCAGTGTGTTTGCTTGAAGATTTATGCACTTATATGGCCAAATTGTGACTCTCATTCGTGTTTACTCGGTGAAGGTTTTCCCCCCGCTGAGTAGATTACTATGGGAACGGCAACTCTCAATGAAGTTCAAACGCGCGTCCTCGCGCACTCACGTCAGTTTATTTATAACTTATGCCTGAGTAAATATTACATTGCCTTGATTCCTTTATCTGCTATAATTGCCGTGTTGAACTGAAGTCTGACATGGCAGATCGATTCAATCTGAAAACTGCTTGAGATTAGAAAAAACAGCATTACTATCCCCATTGTAATTGTGCAGGAATGATTTAAGAAATACTAATATTTAAGTTATTTTATTTCACATGAAGAAAGGCTTTATACACACACACACACACACACATATATACATATATATACATACATATATATATATATATATATATATATATATATATATATATATATATACACATACATATCTATACACACATTTATATAGTAAATAAATGTATAAAGGGCTCCATATATATGCAGTGGAACTGCAGTCTGTTTAGAAAGTGGTAAGACTATATTAATAATGCTTAATTACATCTTTAAAATAGAAATAAAACAAAGTATTATTCACATTAGTGAAAACTGACCGTTAAAAGCCAAGGATGTAATTAAACCGTAAACATTTTTATAAACTAATTGCAATTTTCAACACTTTGGGGATCAAAAAGCATTGTTATTTATTTTTTGGTATTTCGTTACAACACCGATGATCCCTCATGATGAAAAAACTCCATGTATGTTCCCTAGATGCCTTTTTGTGCACTAACCAAGTATTGCAACACTTCTGTAATCAATTAATAATTTACTCATGTTTATTACCAATGTAAATGTTGTTTATTTTAGATTTATATTTAATATTCATTATTATTCTTTGATATTTCAGACCACTCACTGTTCAGCTGAATCATCAATAACCTCCAGTCTCTGCGTCAACTGACTCTTGTGTTCTTTAAAACATTAAATCTCACTAGTGACTTGTTAAATAACATTCATTCTCGTCAGTGACATGTTAACTCATGTTAAATCTCACAAGCGACCTACGAATTAACAAATCTCACTAGCGACATGTTAGTTCACACTAAATGTCAATAGCGTCTTGTTAATTAACGTTAAATCTTGCTAGCAACATGCTAGATCACGCAAATTCTCACTAGTGACATGCTAGATCATGCTAAATCTTGATAGCAACTTGTTAATTAACAATAAATCTTGCTACCAATATGCTAATTCAGCGAATTCTTGCCAGCAACATGCTTATTTATGTTAAATGTTGCTAATGACTTCGGAATTCATTCTAAATCTTGCTAGCAACAAGATAATTAACATTAAATCTTGCTAGCAAAATTGATCATCAATTGATTAAAGATTAAATTATGATCAAAGAACATAACGACACCTTAGTAACTGCCTAGAAACAACGCAAGGCAATAACTAACAAGTGTATATATGCTCAAGATCTAATTCTTTCCATCTATCTATCTGTAAACTTAAACAACTTTTTAAGCTTTTACAAATAAATTTAACTTTCAGGATAGGCTTTCTCAAGCCAACTGAAGTTTATATCATAAACTTCCTCTATCTAGTTATTATTATTATTCTTCTTACCTAAAATTCTCAATGCATCTCCTCCTAGAGCTTTAAAGCTACAACCACTAAACTCTGCTCAGACTTCAGACCTGTTCTGACTTGAGTTGCTATCCCTTTTCAGACTGATCAGACTTATGATTTTTGATAAAACTGAAGATTAAAGTCATAAAATCTCCATAGACTTTCACTAATGAAGTGAAAACTGAATTTTAGATAGAGCGTCCACTCCATCTGTTGGTAACATCACAACATTACACCTGATATATAATACATTTCAATACAGTATGTGTGAACATGTCCATTCCAATGGGCATGCATTTTATTTTTTTAAATCCTGAAAAAAAACTTGCAGGTCTACAATCGATTTTTTACTTTAATTAGTAAGTTAAATCTCTCTATTTTACATACATAATATCACAAAATTACACCCCTGTCAGTGAGAGCACTGAAGTTTGAACGAATCAGAGCGCTGCAATTCAAAGCCTCAAAGCTTTTCAAAGACGCCATTACTGCTGGAGAGAGAGATCATAATCTCCTAAAATAGATTTATGTGAGAGAGTTTATGATCAAACGGAAATTGTTTCCGATTATCAAGTAACCGCTGCAGCGTGTTTCCTTGAAGATTTATGCACTTATATGGCCAAATTCTGACTCTCATTCGTCTTTACTCGGCAACGGAGTACATTACTATGGGAAAGGTAAGTGAAGTTTAAACGCGCGTCCTCCTGGACTCGCGCCAAAGCATAACCGTCTAATCGCCTAAGTTTATTTATAGCGCTCATTTATGTACTTTATTGCCGAATTCTGACTCTCGCTCGTGTTGTCATGGGGAAGACATGTAAAAGGCTTCCCTGAGCAGCGCGCGCTGACTCTCTTCAAATGCAGCGTCTAACAGTCAAAGTTATTTATAACTAATTCTTGAGTATATAGTTACATTGTGTTAATTCTTTTATCTGCTTTTAACTAAAGTCTGACTCCTGTTCTCGAGTTCAAACGCGCTTCCTGAGCAGATTCGCTGATAGATCGATGTTTTGTGAACACTTAAACAATAAATGAAATAAGGTATTTAAAAGGATGCAAAAACGATGGCAGATCGATTCAAACTGTAAACTGCTTGAGTTCAAAAAAACTGCATTACTCTGCTGCATTACTTGAGCAGGAATTATTTTTAAAATACTAATATTTAAGTTATTTTGTTTCCCATGGAGGAAGGCTTTATACAAATATTACATTGCGTTGATTCCTTTATCTGCTATAATTGCCGTGTTGAACTGAAGTCTGACATGGCAGATCAATTCAATCTGAAAACTGCTTGAGATTAGAAAAAACAGCATTACTCTCCTCATTGTACTTTAGCAGGAATTATTTAAGAAATACTAATATTTAAGTTATTTTATTTCACATGAAGAAAGGCTTTATACACACACACACACACACACATATATACATATACATATACACACACATATACATATACACACCTATCTATACACACATTTATATAGTAAATAAATGTATAAAGGGCTCCATATATATGCAGTGGAACTGCAGTCTGTTTAGAAAGTGGTAAGACTATATTAATAATGCTTAATTACATCTTTAAAATAGAAATAAAACAAAGTATTCACATTAGTGAAAACTGACCGTTAAAAGCCAAGGTTGTAATTAAACCGTAAACATTTTTATAAACTAATTGCAATTTTCAACACTTTGGGGATCAAAAAGCATTGTTATTTATTTTTTGGTATTTCGTTACAACACCGATGATCCCTCATGATGAAAAAACTCCATGTATGTTCCCTAGATGCCATTTTGTGCACTAACCAAGTATTGCAACACTTCTGTAATCAATTAATTATTTACTCATGTTTATTACCAATGTAAATGTTGTTTATTTTAGATTTATATTTAATATTCATTATTATTCTTTGATATTTCAGACCACTCACTGTTCAGCTGAATCATCAATAACCTCCAGTCTCTGCGTCAACTGACTCTTGTGTTCTTTAAAACATTAAATCTCACTAGTGACTTGTTAAATAACATTCATTCTCGTCAGTGACATGTTAACTCATGTTAAATCTCACAAGCGACCTACGAATTAACAAATCTCACTAGCGACATGTTAGTTCACACTAAATGTCAATAGCGTCTTGTTAATTAACGTTAAATCTTGCTAGCAACATGCTAGATCACGCAAATTCTCACTAGTGACATGCTAGATCATGCTAAATCTTGATAGCAACTTGTTAATTAACAATAAATCTTGCTACCAATATGCTAATTCAGCGAATTCTTGCCAGCAACATGCTTATTTATGTTAAATGTTGCTAATGACTTCGGAATTCATTCTAAATCTTGCTAGCAACAAGATAATTAACATTAAATCTTGCTAGCAAAATTGATCATCAATTGATTAAAGATTAAATTATGATCAAAGAACATAACGACACCTTAGTAACTGCCTAGAAACAACGCAAGGCAATAACTAACAAGTGTATATATGCTCAAGATCTAATTCTTTCCATCTATCTATCTGTAAACTTAAACAACTTTTTAAGCTTTTACAAATAAATTTAACTTTCAGGATAGGCTTTCTCAAGCCAACTGAAGTTTATATCATAAACTTCCTCTATCTAGTTAAGTTGGCTTGAGAAAGCCAACTTAGTGATATTGTATCTAAACTTATTATTATTATTATTCTTCTTACCTAAAATTCTCAATGCATCTCCTCCTAGAGCTTTAAAGCTACAACCACTAAACTCTGCTCAGACTTCAGACCTGTTCTGACTTGAGTTGCTATCCCTTTTCAGACTGATCAGACTTATGATTTTTGATAAAACTGAAGATTAAAGTCATAAAATCTCCATAGACTTTCACTAATGAAGTGAAAACTGAATTTTAGATAGAGCGTCCACTCCATCTGTTGGTAACATCACAACATTACACCTGATATATAATACATTTCAATACAGTATGTGTGAACATGTCCATTCCTATGGGCATGCATTTTATTTTTTTAAATCCTGAAAAACTTGCAGGTCTACAATCGATTTTTTACTTTAATTAGTAAGTTAAATCTCTCTATTTTAAATACATAATATCACAAAATTGCACCCCTGTCAGTGAGAGCACTGAAGATTGAACGAATCAGAGCGCTGCAATTCAAAGCCTCAAAGCTTTTCAAAGACGCCATTACTGCTGGAGAGAGAGATCATAATCTCCTAAAATAGATTTATGTGAGAGAGTTTATGATCAAACGGAAATTGTTTCAGATTATTAAGTAACCGCTGCAGCGTGTTTGCTTGAAGATTTATGTACTTATATGGCCAAATTCTGACTCTCATTCGTGTTTACTCGGCAAAGGCTTTCGCCCGCTGAGTAATTACTATGGGAACGGCAACTCTCAATGAAGTTCAAACGCGCGTCCTCGCGCACTCGCGTCAAAGCACCTAAGTTTATTTATAACTTATGCCTGATTAAATATTACATTGCCTTGATTCCTTTATCTGCTATAATTGCCGTGTTGAACTGAAGTCTGACATGGCAGATTGATTCAATCTGAAAACTGCTTGAGATTAGAAAAAAACAGCATTACTATCCCCATTGTAGCCTAATTGTGCAGGAATGATTTAAGAAATACTAATATTTAAGTTATTTTATTTCACATGAAGAAAGGCTTTATACACACACACACACACACACACACATATATATATATATATATATATATATATACACATACATATCTATCTATCTATACACACATTTATATAGTAAATAAATGTATAAAGGGCTCCATATACATGTAGTGTAACTGCAGTCTGTTTTGAAAGTGGCAAGACTATATTAATAATGCTTAATTGCATCTTTAAAATAGAAATAAAACAAAGTATTATTCACATTAGTGAAAACTGACCGTTAAAAGCCAAGGATGTAATTAAACCGTAAACATTTTTATAAACTAATTGCAATTTTCCAATACTTTGGGGATCAAAAAGCATTGTTATTTATTTTTTGGTATTTCATTACAACACCGATGATCCCTCTTGATGAAAAAACTCCATGTATGTTCCCTAGATGCCATTTTGTGCACTAACCAAGTATTGCAACACTTCTGTAATCAATTAATAATTTACTCATGTTTATTACCAATGTAAATGTTGTTTATTTTAGATTTATATTTAATATCCATTATTATTCTTTGATATTTCAGACCACTCACTGTTCAGCTGAATCATCAATAACCTCCAGTCTCTGCGTCAACTGACTCTTGTGTTCTTTAAAACATTAAATCTCACTAGTGACTTGTTAAATAACATTCATTCTCGTCAGTGACATGTTAACTCATGTTAAATCTCACAAGCGACCTACGAATTAACAAATCTCACTAGCGACATGTTAGTTCACACTAAATGTCAATAGCGTCTTGTTAATTAACGTTAAATCTTGCTAGCAACATGCTAGATCATGCTAAATCTTGATAGCAACTTGTTAATTAACAATAAATCTTGCTACCAATATGCTAATTCAGCGAATTCTTGCCAGCAACATGCTTATTTATGTTAAATGTTGCTAATGACTTCTGAATTCATACTAAATCTTGCTATCAACAAGATAATTAACATTAAATCTTGCTAGCAAAATTGATCATCAATTGATTAAAGATTAAATTATGATCAAAGAACATAACGACACCTTAGTAACTGCCTAGAAACAACGCAAAGCAATAACTAACAAGTGTATATATGCTCAAGATCTAATTCTTTCCATCTATCTATCTGTAAACTTAAACAACTTTTTAAGCTTTTACAAATAAATTTAACTTTCAGGATAGGCTTTCTCAAGCCAACTGAAGTTTATATCATAAACTTCCTCTATCTAGTTATTATTATTATTCTCCTTACCTAAAATTCTCAATGCATCTCCTCCTAGAGCTTTAAAGCTACAACCACTAAACTCTGCTCAGACTTCAGACCTGTTCTGACTTGAGTTGCTATCCCTTTTCAGACTGATCAGACTTATGATTTTTGATAAAACTGAAGATTAAAGTCATAAAATCTCCATAGACTTTCACTAATGAAGTGAAAACTGAATTTTAGATAGAGCGTCCACTCCATCTGTTGGTAACATCACAACATTACACCTGATATATAATACATTTCAATACAGTATGTGTGAACATGTCCATTCCAATGGGCATGCATTTTATTTTTTTAAATCCTGAAAAAAAACTTGCAGGTCTACAATCGATTTTTTACTTTAATTAGTAAGTTAAATCTCTCTATTTTACATTCATAATATCACAAAATTACACCCCTGTCAGTGAGAGCACTGAAGTTTGAACGAATCAGAGCGCTGCAATTCAAAGCCTCAAAGCTTTTCAAAGACGCCATTACTGCTGGAGAGAGAGATCATAATCTCCTAAAATAGATTTATGTGAGAGAGTTTATGATCAAACGGAAATTGTTTCCGATTATCAAGTAACCGCTGCAGCGTGTTTCCTTGAAGATTTATGCACTTATATGGCCAAATTCTGACTCTCATTCGTCTTTACTCGGCAACGGAGTACATTACTATGGGGAAGGTAGGTGAAGTTTAAACGCGCGTCCTCCTGGACTCGCGCCAAAGCATAACCGTCTAAGCACCTACGTTTATTTATAGCGCTCATTTATGTACTTTATTGCCGAATTCTGACTCTCGCTCGTGAGTCAATATACATTGGAAAAGGCTTCCCTGAGCAGCGCGCGCGCTGACTCTCTTCAAATGCAGCGTCTAACAGTCAAAGTTATTTATAACTAATTCTTGAGTATATAGTTACATTGTGTTAATTCTTTTATCTGCTTTTAACTAAAGTCTGACTCCTGTTCTCGAGTTCAAACGCGCTTCCTGAGCAGATTCGCTGATAGATCGATGTTTTGTGAACACTTAAACAGTAAATGAAATAAGATTTTTAAAGGATGCAAAAAACATGGCAGATCGATTCAAACTGTAAACTGCTTGAGATTAAAAAAAACTGCATTACTCTGCTGCATTACATGAGCAGGAATTATTTAAAAAATACTAATATTTAAGTTATTTTGTTTCCCATGGAGGAAGGCTTTATACAAATATTACATTGCGTTGATTCCTTTATCTGCTATAATTGCCGTGTTGAACTGAAGTCTGACATGGCAGATCAAGTCAATCTGAAAACTGCTTGAGATTAGAAAAAACTGCATTACTCTCCTCATTGTACTTTAGCAGGAATTATTTTAAAAATACTAATATTTAAGTTTGTTTCCCATGAAGGAAGGATTTACATATACATCTAAAAAGTATGTATTAGAGGCTCCATATACGCGCGTCCTCCCGCATTCGCGCGTCCACGCCCAAGCGCCTACGTTTATTTATAGCGCCTAAATCTATTCACACACATACATGCATATCTATCTACATTTATATTGTAAATATAAAGGGCTCCATATACATTCAGTGTAACTGCTGTCTGTTTTGAAAGTGGTAAGACTACATAAATAATGCTTAATTACATCTTTAAAATAGAAATAAAACAAAGTATTATTCACAGTATCACAGTACCATTTATTTATATATATATATATATATATATATATATATATATATATATACACACATACACACACATCTATTTCGTATATATAAAAGGCTACATATAGTGTAACTGTGGTGTAACTGCAGTCTCTTTTGAAAGTGATTAGCCTATATTAATAATGCTTAATTACAGCTTTAAAATAGAAATAAAACAAAGTATTATTCACAGTATCATATATATATATATATATATATATATATATATATATATATATACACACACACACACACCTCTATACATATTATATATATATATATATATATATATATATATATATATATATATATACACATACACATCTATTTAGTATATATAAAAGGCTACATATACATGCAGTGTAACTGCAGTCTCTTTTGAAAGTGATTAGCCTATACTAATAATGCTTAATTACAGCTTTAAAATAGAAATTAAACAAAGTATTTTTTGCATTAGTGAAAACTGACCGTTAAAAGCCAAGGATGTAATTAAACCGTAAACATTTTTATAAACTAATTACAATTTTCCAACACTTTGAGGATCAAAAAGCATAATTATAACTTATTTTTAAGTTTAAACTCTCAAAACTTTTCAAGCTAATTAACGATAAATCTTGCTAACAATATGCTAATTCAGCAAATTCTTGCCAGCAACATGCTTATTTATGTTAAATGTTGCTAATGACTTCGGAATTCATACTAAATCTTGCTAGCAACAAGATAATTAACATTAAATCTTGCTAGCAAAATTGATCATCAATTGATTAAAGATTAAATTATGATCAAAGAACATAACGACACCTTAGTAACTGCCTAGAAACAACGCAAGGCAATAACTAACAAGAGTATATATGCTCAAGATCTAATTCTTTCCATCTATCCATCTGTAAACTTTCAAAACTTTTTAAGCTTTTACAAATAAATTTAACTTTCAGGCTAGGCTTTCTCAAGCCAACTGAAGTTTATATCATAAACTTCCTCTATCTAGTTAAGTTGGCTTGAGAAAGCCAACTTAGTGATATTGTATCTAAACTTATTATTATTATTAAGTTGGCTTGAGAAAGCCAACTTAGTGATATTGTATCTAAACTTATTATTATTATTATTATTCTTACCTAAAATTCTCAGAGCATCTCCTCCTAGAGCTTTAAAGCTACAACCACTAAACTCTGCTCAGACTTCAGACCTGTTCTGACTTGAGTTGCTATCCCTTTTCAGACTGATCAGACTTATGATTTTTGATAAAACTGAAGATTAAAGTCATAAAATCTCCATAGACTTTCACTAATGAAGTGAAAACTGAATTTTAGATAGAGCGTCCACTCCATCTGTTGGTAACATCACAACATTACACCTGATATATAATACATTTCAATACAGTATGTGTGAACATGTCCATTCCAATGGGCATGCATTTTATTTTTTTTAAATCCTGAAAAAAAACCTTGCAGGTCTACAATCGATTTTTTACTTTAATTAGTAAGTTAAATCTCTCTATTTTACATACATAATATCACAAAATTACACCCCTGTCAGTGAGAGCACTGACGTTTGAACGAATCAGAGCGCTGCAATTCAAAGCCTCAAAGCTTTTCAAAGACGCCATTACTGCTGGAGAGAGAGATCATAATCTCCTAAAATAGATTTATGTGAGAGAGTTTATGATCAAACGGAAATTGTTTCCGATTATCAAGTAACCGCTGCAGCGTGTTTCCTTGAAGATTTATGTACTTATATGGCCAAATTCTGACTCTCATTCGTGTTTACTCGGCAAAGGCTTTCGCCCGCTGAGTAGATTACTATGGGAACGGCAACTCTCAATGAACTTCAAACGCGCGTCCTCGCGCACTCGCGTCAAAGCACTTAAGTTTATTTATAACTTATGCCTGAGTAAATATTACATTGCCTTGATTCCTTTATCTGCTATAATTGCCGTGTTGAACTGAAGTCTGACATGGCAGATCGATTCAATCTGAAAACTGCTTGAGATTAGAAAAAACAGCATTACTATCCCCATTGTAATTGTGCAGGAATGATTTAAGAAATACTAATATTTAAGTTATTTTATTTCACATGAAGAAAGGCTTTATACACACACACACACACACACACATATATACATATATATACACATACATATCTATCTATCTATACACACATTTATATAGTAAATAAATGTATAAAGGGCTCCATATACATGTAGTGTAACTGCAGTCTGTTTTAAAAGTGGCAAGACTATATTAATAATGCTTAATTGCATCTTTAAAATAGAAATAAAACAAAGTATTATTCACATTAGTGAAAACTGACCGTTAAAAGCCAAGGATGTAATTAAACCGTAAACATTTTTATAAACTAATTGCAATTTTCCAACACTTTGGGGATCAAAAAGCATTGTTATTTATTTTTTGGTATTTCGTTACAACACCGATGATCCCTCTTGATGAAAAAACTCCATGTATGTACCCTAGATGCCAATTTGTGCACTAACCAAGTATTGCAACACTTCTGTAATCAATTAATAATTTACTCATGTTTATTACCAATGTAAATGTTGTTTTTTTTAGATTTATATTTAATATTCATTATTATTCTTTGATATTTCAGACCACTCACTGTTCAGCTGAATCATCAATAACCTCCAGTCTCTGCGTCAACTGACTTTTGTGTTCTTTAAAACATTAAATCTCACTAGTGACTTGTTAAATAACATTCATTCTCGTCAGTGACATGTTAACTCATGTTAAATCTCACAAGCGACCTACGAATTAACAAATCTCACTAGCGACATGTTAGTTCACACTAAATGTCAATAGCGTCTTGTTAATTAACGTTAAATCTTGCTAGCAACATGCTAGATCACGCAAATTCTCACTAGTGACATGCTAGATCATGCTAAATCTTGATAGCAACTTGTTAATTAACAATAAATCTTGCTACCAATATGCTAATTCAGCTAATTCTTGCCAGCAACATGCTTATTTATGTTAAATGTTGCTAATGACTTCGGAATTCATACTAAATCTTGCTATCAACAAGATAATTAACATTAAATCTTGCTAGCAAAATTGATCATCAATTGATTAAAGATTAAATTATGATCAAAGAACATAACGACACCTTAGTAACTGCCTAGAAACAACGCAAAGCAATAACTAACAAGTGTATATATGCTCAAGATCTAATTCTTTCCATCTATCTATCTGTAAACTTAAACAACTTTTTAAGCTTTTACAAATAAATTTAACTTTCAGGATAGGCTTTCTCAAGCCAACTGAAGTTTATATCATAAACTTCCTCTATCTAGTTAAGTTGGCTTGAGAAAGCCAACTTAGTGATATTGTATCTAAACTTATTATTATTATTATTATTATTATTATTCTTCTTACCTAAAATTCTCAATGCATCTCCTCCTAGAGCTTTAAAGCTACAACCACTAAACTCTGCTCAGACTTCAGACCTGTTCTGACTTGAGTTGCTATCCCTTTTCAGACTGATCAGACTTATGATTTTTGATAAAACTGAAGATTAAAGTCATAAAATCTCCATAGACTTTCACTAATGAAGTGAAAACTGAATTTTAGATAGAGCGTCCACTCCATCTGTTGGTAACATCACAACATTACACCTGATATATAATACATTTCAATACAGTATGTGTGAACATGTCCATTCCAATGGGCATGCATTTTATTTTTTTAAATCCTGAAAAAAAACTTGCAGGTCTACAATCGATTTTTTACTTTAATTAGTAAGTTAAATCTCTCTATTTTACATACATAATATCACAAAATTACACCCCTGTCAGTGAGAGCACTGAAGTTTGAACGAATCAGAGCGCTGCAATTCAAAGCCTCAAAGCTTTTCAAAGACGCCATTACTGCTGGAGAGAGAGATCATAATCTCCTAAAATAGATTTATGTGAGAGAGTTTATGATCAAACGGAAATTGTTTCCGATTATCAAGTAACCGCTGCAGCGTGTTTCCTTGAAGATTTATGCACTTATATGGCCAAATTCTGACTCTCATTCGTCTTTACTCGGCAACGGAGTACATTACTATGGGAAAGGTAAGTGAAGTTTAAACGCGCGTCCTCCTGGACTCGCGCCAAAGCATAACCGTCTAATCGCCTAAGTTTATTTATAGCGCTCATTTATGTACTTTATTGCCGAATTCTTACTCTCGCTCGTGTTTGCATGGGGAAGGCAGATACATGTAAAATGCTTCCCTGAGCAGCGCGCGCGCTGACTCTCTTCAAATGCAGCGTCTAACAGTCAAAGTTATTTATAACTAATTCTTGAGTATATAGTTACATTGTGTTAATTCTTTTATCGGCTTTTAACTAAAGTCTGACTCCTGTTCTCGAGTTCAAACGCGCTTCCTGAGCAGATTCGCTGATAGATCGATGTTTTGTGAACACTTAAACAATAAATGAAATAAGGTATTTAAAAGGATGCAAAAACGATGGCAGATCGCTTCAAACTGTAAACTGCTTGAGTTAAAAAACTGCATTACTCTGCTGCATTACATGATCAGGAATTATTTTAAAAATACTAATATTTAAGTTATTTTGTTTCCCATGGAGGAAGGCTTTATACAAATATTACATTGCGTTGATTCCTTTATCTGCTATAATTGCCGTGTTGAACTGAAGTCTGACATGGCAGATCGATTCAATCTGAAAACTGCTTGAGATTAGAAAAAACAGCATTACTATCCCCATTGTAATTGTGCAGGAATGATTTAAGAAATACTAATATTTAAGTTATTTTATTTCACATGAAGAAAGGCTTTATACACACACACACACATATATACATATATATACACATACATATCTATCTATCTATACACACATTTATATAGTAAATAAATGTATAAAGGGCTCCATGTACATGTAGTGTAACTGCAGTCTGTTTTAAAAGTGGCAAGACTATATTAATAATGCTTAATTGCATCTTTAAAATAGAAATAAAACAAAGTATTATTCACATTAGTGAAAACTGACCGTTAAAAGCCAAGGATGTAATTAAACCGTAAACATTTTTATAAACTAATTGCAATTTTCCAACACTTTGGGGATCAAAAAGCATTGTTATTTATTTTTTGGTATTTCGTTACAACACCGATGATCCCTCTTGATGAAAAAACTCCATGTATGTTCCCTAGATGCCAATTTGTGCACTAACCAAGTATTGCAACACTTCTGTAATCAATTAATAATTTACTCCTGTTTATTACCAATGTAAATGTTGTTTATTTTAGATTTATATTTAATATTCATTATTATTCTTTGATATTTCAGACCACTCACTGTTCAGCTGAATCATCAATAACCTCCAGTCTCTGCGTCAACTGACTCTTGTGTTCTTTAAAACATTAAATCTCACTAGTGACTTGTTAAATAACATTCATTCTCGTCAGTGACATGTTAACTCATGTTAAATCTCACAAGCGACCTACGAATTAACAAATCTCACTAGCGACATGTTAGTTCACACTAAATGTCAATAGCGTCTTGTTAATTAACGTTAAATCTTGCTAGCAACATGCTAGATCACGCAAATTCTCACTAGTGACATGCTAGATCATGCTAAATCTTGATAGCAACTTGTTAATTAACAATAAATCTTGCTACCAATATGCTAATTCAGCGAATTCTTGCCAGCAACATGCTTATTTATGTTAAATGTTGCTAATGACTTCGGAATTCATACTAAATCTTGCTATCAACAAGATAATTAACATTAAATCTTGCTAGCAAAATTGATCATCAATTGATTAAAGATTAAATTATGATCAAAGAACATAACGACACCTTAGTAACTGCCTAGAAACAACGCAAAGCAATAACTAACAAGTGTATATATGCTCAAGATCTAATTCTTTCCATCTATCTATCTGTAAACTTAAACAACTTTTTAAGCTTTTACAAATAAATTTAACTTTCACGATAGGCTTTCTCAAGCCAACTGAAGTTTATATCATAAACTTCCTCTATCTAGTTAAGTTGGCTTGAGAAAGCCAACTTAGTGATATTGTATCTAAACTTATTATTATTATTATTATTCTTCTTACCTAAAATTCTCAATGCATCTCCTCCTAGAGCTTTAAAGCTACAACCACTAAACTCTGCTCAGACTTCAGACCTGTTCTGACTTGAGTTGCTATCCCTTTTCAGACTGATCAGACTTATGATTTTTGATAAAACTGAAGATTAAAGTCATAAAATCTCCATAGACTTTCACTAATGAAGTGAAAACTGAATTTTAGATAGAGCGTCCACTCCATCTGTTGGTAACATCACAACATTACACCTGATATATAATACATTTCAATACAGTATGTGTGAACATGTCCATTCCAATGGGCATGCATTTTATTTTTTTAAATCCTGAAAAAAAAACTTGCAGGTCTACAATCGATTTTTTACTTTAATTAGTAAGTTAAATCTCTCTATTTTACATACATAATATCACAAAATTACACCCCTGTCAGTGAGAGCACTGAAGTTTGAACGAATCAGAGCGCTGCAATTCAAAGCCTCAAAGCTTTTCAAAGACGCCATTACTGCTGGAGAGAGAGATCATAATCTCCTAAAATAGATTTATGTGAGAGAGTTTATGATCAAACGGAAATTGTTTCCGATTATCAAGTAACCGCTGCAGCGTGTTTGCTTGAAGATTTATGCACTTATATGGCCGAATTCTGACTCTCATTCGTCTTTACATGGCGACGGGTTTTCGCTGTTGAGCACTATGATACTATAGGAAAGGTAAGTGAAGTTTAAACGCGCGTCCTCCTGGACTCGCGCCAAAGCATAACCGTCTAATCGCCTAAGTTTATTTATAGCGCTCATTTATGTACTTTATTGCCGAATTCTGACTCTCGCTCGTGTTGTCATGGGGAAGACATGTAAAAGGCTTCCCTGAGCAGCGCGCGCTGACTCTCTTCAAATGCAGCGTCTAACAGTCAAAGTTATTTATAACTAATTCTTGAGTATATAGTTACATTGTGTTAATTCTTTTATCTGCTTTTAACTAAAGTCTGACTCCTGTTCTCGAGTTCAAACGCGCTTCCTGAGCAGATTCGCTGATAGATCGAGGTTTTGTGAACACTTAAACAATAAATGAAATAAGGTATTTAAAAGGATGCAAAAACGATGGCAGATCGATTCAAACTGTAAACTGCTTGAGTTCAAAAAAACTGCATTACTCTGCTGCATTACTTGAGCAGGAATTATTTTTAAAATACTAATATTTCAGTTATTTTGTTTCCCATGGAGGAAGGCTTTATACAAATATTACATTGCGTTGATTCATTTATCTGCTATAATTGCCGTGTTAAACTGAAGTCTGACATGGCAGATCAATTCAATCTGAAAACTGCTTGAGATTAGAAAAAACAGCATTACTCTCCTCATTGTACTTTAGCAGGAATTATTTAAGAAATACTAATATTTAAGTTATTTTATTTCACATGAAGAAAGGCTTTATACACACACACACACATATATACATATACATATACATATACACACACATATATACACACCTATCTATACACACATTTATATAGTAAATAAATGTATAAAGGGCTCCATATATATGCAGTGGAACTGCAGTCTGTTTAGAAAGTGGTAAGACTATATTAATAATGCTTAATTACATCTTTAAAATAGAAATAAAACAAAGTATTCACATTAGTGAAAACTGACCGTTAAAAGCCAAGGTTGTAATTAAACCGTAAACATTTTTATAAACTAATTGCAATTTTCAACACTTTGGGGATCAAAAAGCATTGTTATTTATTTTTTGGTATTTCGTTACAACACCGATGATCCCTCATGATGAAAAAACTCCATGTATGTTCCCTAGATGCCATTTTGTGCACTAACCAAGTATTGCAACACTTCTGTAATCAATTAATTATTTACTCATGTTTATTACCAATGTAAATGTTGTTTATTTTAGATTTATATTTAATATTCATTATTATTCTTTGATATTTCAGACCACTCACTGTTCAGCGGAATCATCAATAACCTCCAGTCTCTGCGTCAACTGACTCTTGTGTTCTTTAAAACATTAAATCTCACTAGTGACTTGTTAAATAACATTCATTCTCGTCAGTGACATGTTAACTCATGTTAAATCTCACAAGCGACCTACGAATTAACAAATCTCACTAGCGAGATGTTAGTTCACAATGTCAATAGCGTCTTGTTAATTAACGTTAAATCTTGCTAGCAACATGCTAGATCACGCAAATTCTCACTAGTGACATGCTAGATCATGCTAAATCTTGATAGCAACTTGTTAATTAACAATAAATCTTGCTACCAATATGCTAATTCAGCGAATTCTTGCCAGCAACATGCTTATTTATGTTAAATGTTGCTAATGACTTCGGAATTCATTCTAAATCTTGCTAGCAACAAGATAATTAACATTAAATCTTGCTAGCAAAATTGATCATCAATTGATTAAAGATTAAATTATGATCAAAGAACATAACGACACCTTAGTAACTGCCTAGAAACAACGCAAGGCAATAACTAACAAGTGTATATATGCTCAAGATCTAATTCTTTCCATCTATCTATCTGTAAACTTAAACAACTTTTTAAGCTTTTACAAATAAATTTAACTTTCAGGATAGGCTTTCTCAAGCCAACTGAAGTTTATATCATAAACTTCCTCTATCTAGTTATTATTATTATTATTCTTACCTAAAATTCTCAGAGCATCTCCTCCTAGAGCTTTAAAGCTACAACCACTAAACTCTGCTCAGACTTCAGACCTGTTCTGACTTGAGTTGCTATCCCTTTTCAGACTGATCAGACTTATGATTTTTGATAAAACTGAAGATTAAAGTCATAAAATCTCCATAGACTTTCACTAATGAAGTGAAAACTGAATTTTAGATAGAGCGTCCACTCCATCTGTTGGTAACATCACAACATTACACCTGATATATAATACATTTCAATACAGTATGTGTGAACATGTCCATTCCAATGGGCATGCATTTTATTTTTTTAAATCCTGAAAAAAAAACTTGCAGGTCTACAATCGATTTTTTACTTTAATTAGTAAGTTAAATCTCTCTATTTTACATACATAATATCACACAATTACACCCCTGTCAGTGAGAGCACTGAAGTTTGAACGAATCAGAGCGCTGCAATTCAAAGCCTCAAAGCTTTTCAAAGACGCCATTACTGCTGGAGAGAGAGATCATAATCTCCTAAAATAGATTTATGTGAGAGAGTTTATGATCAAACGGAAATTGTTTCCGATTATCAAGTAACCGCTGCAGCGTGTTTGCTTGAAGATTTATGTACTTATATGGCCAAATTCTGACTCTCATTCGTGTTTACTCGGCAAAGGCTTTCGCCCGCTGAGTAGATTACTATGGGAACGGCAACTCTCAATGAACTTCAAACGCGCGTCCTCGCGCACTCGCGTCAAAGCACTTAAGTTTATTTATAACTTATGCCTGAGTAAATATTACATTGCCTTGATTCCTTTATCTGCTATAATTGCCGTGTTGAACTGAAGTCTGACATGGCAGATCGATTCAATCTGAAAACTGCTTGAGATTAGAAAAAAAACAGCATTACTATCCCCATTGTAATTGTGCAGGAATGATTTAAGAAATACTAATATTTAAGTTATTTTATTTCACATGAAGAAAGGCTTTATACACACACACACACACACACACACACATATATATATATATATATATATATATATATATATATATATACACATACATATCTATCTATCTATCTATACACACATTTATATAGTAAATAAATGTATAAAGGGCTCCATATACATGTAGTGTAACTGCAGTCTGTTTTGAAAGTGGCAAGACTATATTAATAATGCTTAATTACATCTTTAAAATAGAAATAAAACAAAGTATTATTCACATTAGTGAAAACTGACCGTTAAAAGCCAAGGATGTAATTAAACCGTAAACATTTTTATAAACTAACTGCAATTTTCCAACACTTTGGGGATCAAAAAGCATTGTTATTTATGTTTTGGTATTTCGTTACAACACCGATGATCCCTCTTGATGAAAAAACTCCATGTATGTACCCTAGATGCCATTTTGTGCACTAACCAAGTATTGCAACACTTCTGTAATCAATTAATAATTTACTCATGTTTATTATCAATGTAAATGTTGTTTATTTTAGATTTATATTTAATATTCATTATTATTCTTTGATATTTCAGACCACTCACTGTTCAGCTGAATCATCAATAACCTCCAGTCTCTGCGTCAACTGACTCTTGTGTTCTTTAAAACATTAAATCTCACTAGTGACTTGTTAAATAACATTCATTCTCGTCAGTGACATGTTAACTCATGTTAAATCTCACAAGCGACCTACGAATTAACAAATCTCACTAGTATATATGCTCAAGATCTAATTCTTTCCATCTATCTATCTGTAAACTTAAACAACTTTTTAAGCTTTTACAAATAAATTTAACTTTCAGGATAGGCTTTCTCAAGCCAACTGAAGTTTATATCATAAACTTCCTCTATCTAGTTATTATTATTATTCTTCTTACCTAAAATTCTCAATGCATCTCCTCCTAGAGCTTTAAAGCTACAACCACTAAACTCTGCTCAGACTTCAGACCTGTTCTGACTTGAGTTGCTATCCCTTTTCAGACTGATCAGACTTATGATTTTTGATAAAACTGAAGATTAAAGTCATAAAATCTCCATAGACTTTCACTAATGAAGTGAAAACTGAATTTTAGATAGAGCGTCCACTCCATCTGTTGGTAACATCACAACATTACACCTGATATATAATACATTTCAATACAGTATGTGTGAACATGTCCATTCCAATGGGCATGCATTTTTTTTTTAAATCCTGAAAAAAAACTTGCAGGTCTACAATCGATTTTTTACTTTAATTAGTAAGTTAAATCTCTCTATTTTACATACATAATATCACAAAATTACACCCCTGTCAGTGAGAGCACTGAAGTTTGAACGAATCAGAGCGCTGCAATTCAAAGCCTCAAAGCTTTTCAAAGACGCCATTACTGCCGGAGAGAGAGATCATAATCTCCTAAAATAGATTTATGTGAGAGAGTTTATGATCAAACGGAAATTGTTTCCGATTATCAAGTAACCACTGCAGTGTGTTTGCTTGAAGATTTATGCATTTATATGGCCAAATTGTGACTCTCATTCGTGTTTACTCGGTGAAGGTTTTCCCCCCGCTGATTACTATGGAAACGGCAACTCTCAATGAAGTTCAAACGCGCGTCCTCGCGCACTCGCGTCAGTTTATTTATAACTTATTCCTGAGTAAATATTACATTGCCTTGATTCCTTTATCTGCTATAATTGCCGTGTTGAACTGAAGTCTGACATGGCAGATCGATTCAATCTGAAAACTGCTTGAGATTAGAAAAAACAGCATTACTATCCCCATTGTAATTGTGCAGGAATGATTTAAGAAATACTAATATTTAAGTTATTTTATTTCACATGAAGAAAGGCTTTATACACACACACACACACACACATATATATATATATATATATATATATATACACATACATATCTATCTATACACACATTTATATAGTAAATAAATGTATAAAGGGCTCCATATATATGCAGTGGAACTGCAGTCTGTTTAGAAAGTGGTAAGACTATATTAATAATGCTTAATTACATCTTTAAAATAGAAATAAAACAAAGTATTCACATGAGTGAAAACTGACCGTTAAAAGCCAAGGATGTAATTAAACCGTAAACATTTTTATAAACTAATTGCAATTTTCAACACTTTGGGGATCAAAAAGCATTGTTATTTATTTTTTGGTATTTCGTTACAACACCGATGATCCCTCTTGATGAAAAAACTCCATGTATGTACCCTAGATGCCATTTTGTGCACTAACCAAGTATTGCAACACTTCTGTAATCAATTAATAATTTACTCATGTTTATTATCAATGTAAATGTTGTTTATTTTAGATTTATATTTAATATTCATTATTATTCTTTGATATTTCAGACCACTCACTGTTCAGCTGAATCATCAATAACCTCCAGTCTCTGCGTCAACTGACTCTTGTGTTCTTTAAAACATTAAATCTCACTAGTGACTTGTTAAATAACATTCATTCTCGTCAGTGACATGTTAACTCATGTTAAATCTCACAAGCGACCTACGAATTAACAAATCTCACTAGCGACATGTTAGTTCACACTAAATGTCAATAGTGTCTTGTTAATTAACGTTAAATCTTGCTAGCAACATGCTAGATCACGCAAATTCTCACTAGTGACATGCTAGATCATGCTAAATCTTGATAGCAACTTGTTAATTAACAATAAATCTTGCTACCAATTTGCTAATTCAGCGAATTCTTGCCAGCAACATGCTTATTTATGTTAAATGTTGCTAATGACTTCGGAACTCATACTAAATCTTGCTAGCAACAAGATAATTAACATTAAATCTTGCTAGCAAAATTGATCATCAATTGAACACTCCAAATAATTTTTCTAAGATAAGATTTTTCTAAGATCGCACTTAGTCTGGAACGTCACCCTTAAGCAAACCTGAAGTGTGTTTAAACTCCAGATTGATTTGCTCCTGGGATCACAGGGACACACAAGCCTTTCCACCACGTCAAGGTGGCGATCCTTGGAAAGGACACACACACAAATACACACACACCCAAAGTGATGATCTCAAACAATAATCAATTGATGCTACTGTGGCAGCAAGGAATCCATCATTGTCAATCATATGACCATTTGAGTCAGTCACTTGATGATTTTTGATCCATTTTGAACCCTTTTTGGCAGGTGCTCAAGGCGGTGATGTCCTGTCTTAGGTTGCGCCCCGCTGGTCAAAAGAGTCTTACCTGTCATTGAATCACCTCATGGTTCTGATTACCACTTTGTCCCTCGTAAGCAACTTTTAGTAAGAAGATCTATCTAGATATATATATATTTACATTGTGATTACATTGTGATCACAGCTAAAAATTCAGCAGTGTGTGTGTGTATTTGTGTGTGTGTATGCATTTGTGTATGGGGAAAGCGGTGGCTTACTCCTTAATCTCTACAAGTGATGTCAGAACTACAGTTTTATGATGTAAAATTATTTTTTTAAATATGATGTAAAATAGGATTCTCCTTACTGTACATCTAAAAAAATCTAGATTCTATTAAGTTCAATATATAAAAATAAATTATTTGTTTTAATTAAGTTGGCTTGAGAAAGCCAACTTAGTGATATTGTATCTAAACTTATTATTATTAAGTTGGCTTGAGAAAGCCAACTTAGTGATATTGTATCTAAACTTATTATTATTATTAAGTTGGCTTGAGCTACAACCACTAAACTCTGCTCAGACTTCAGACCTGTTCTGACTTGAGTTGCTATCCCTTTTCAGACTGATCAGACTTATGATTTTTGATAAAACTGAAGATTAAAGTCATAAAATCTCCATAGACTTTCACTAATGAAGTGAAAACTGAATTTTAGATAGAGCGTCCACTCCATCTGTTGGTAACATCACAACATTACACCTGATATATAATACATTTCAATATAGTATGTGTGAACATGTCCATTCCAATGGGCATGCATTTTTTTTTTAAATCCTGAAAAAAAACTTGCAGGTCTACAATCGATTTTTTACTTTAATTAGTAAGTTAAATCTCTCTATTTTACATTCATAATATCACAAAATTTCACCCCTGTCAGTGAGAACACTGAAGTTTGAACGAATCAGAGCGCTGCAATTCAAAGCCTCAAAGCTTTTCAAAGACGCCATTACTGCTGGAGAGAGAGATCATAATCTCCTAAAATAGATTTATGTGAGAGAGTTTATGATCAAACGGAAATTGTTTCCGATTATCAAGTAACCGCTACAGCGTGTTTGCTTGAAGATTTATGTACTTATATGGCCAAATTCTGACTCTCATTCGTCTTTACATGGCGACGGATTTTCGCTGTTGAGCACTATGATACTATAGGAAAGGTAAGTGAAGTTTAAACGCGCGTCCTCCTGGACTCGCGCCAAAGCATAACCGTCTAAGCGCCTACGTTTATTTATAGCGCTCATTTATGTACTTTATTGCCGAATTCTGACTCTCGCTCGTGTTTTCATGGGGAAGACACATGTAAAATGCTTCCCTGAGCAGCGCGCGCTGACTCTCTTCAAATGCAGCGTCTAACAGTCAAAGTTATTTATAACTAATTCTTGAGTATATAGTTACATTGTGTTAATTCTTTTATCTGCTTTTAACTAAAGTCTGACTCCTGTTCTCGAGTTCAAACGCGCTTCCTGAGCAGATTCGCTGATAGATCGATGTTTTGTGAACACTTAAACAATAAATGAAATAAGGTATTTAAAAGGATGCAAAAACGATGGCAGATCGATTCAAACTGTAAACTGCTTGAGTTCAAAAAAACTGCATTACTCTGCTGCATTACATGAGCAGGAATTATTTTAAAAATACTAATATTTAAGTTATTTTGTTTCCCATGGAGGAAGGCTTTATACAAATATTACATTGCGTTGATTCCTTTATCTGCTATAATTGCCGTGTTGAACTGAAGTCTGACATGGCAGATCGATTCAATCTGAAAACTGCTTGAGATTAGAAAAAACAGCATTACTATCCCCATTGTAATTGTGCAGGAATGATTTAAGAAATACTAATATTTAAGTTATTTTATTTCACATGAAGAAAGGCTTTATACACACACACACACACACACACATATATACATATATATACACATACATATCTATCTATCTATACACACATTTATATAGTAAATAAATGTATAAAGGGCTCCATATACATGTAGTGTAACTGCAGTCTGTTTTAAAAGTGGCAAGACTATATTAATAATGCTTAATTGCATCTTTAAAATAGAAATAAAACAAAGTATTATTCACATTAGTGAAAACTGACCGTTAAAAGCCAAGGATGTAATTAAACCGTAAACATTTTTATAAACTAATTGCAATTTTCAACACTTTGGGGATCAAAAAGCATTGTTATTTATTTTTTGGTATTTCGTTACAACACCGATGATCCCTCATGATGAAAAAACTCCATGTATGTTCCCTAGATGCCATTTTGTGCACTAACCAAGTATTGCAACACTTCTGTAATCAATTAATTATTTACTCATGTTTATTACCAATGTAAATGTTGTTTATTTTAGATTTATATTTAATATTCATTATTATTCTTTGATATTTCAGACCACTCACTGTTCAGCTGAATCATCAATAACCTCCAGTCTCTGCGTCAACTGACTCTTGTGTTCTTTAAAACATTAAATCTCACTAGTGACTTGTTAAATAACATTCATTCTCGTCAGTGACATGTTAACTCATGTTAAAGCTCACAAGCGACCTACGAATTAACAAATCTCACTAGCGACATGTTAGTTCACACTAAATGTCAATAGTGTCTTGTTAATTAACGTTAAATCTTGCTAGCAACATGCTAGATCACGCAAATTCTCACTAGTGACATGCTAGATCATGCTAAATCTTGATAGCAACTTGTTAATTAACAATAAATCTTGCTACCAATATGCTAATTCAGCGAATTCTTGCCAGCAACATGCTTATTTATGTTAAATGTTGCTAATGACTTCGGAACTCATACTAAATCTTGCTAGCAACAAGATAATTAACATTAAATCTTGCTAGCAAAATTGATCATCAATTGAACACTCCAAATAATTTTTCTAAGATAAGATTTTTCTAAGATCGCACTTAGTCTGGAACGTCACCCTTAAGCAAACCTGAAGTGTGTTTAAACTCCAGATTGATTTGCTCCTGGGATCACAGGGACACACAAGCCTTTCCACCACGTCAAGGTGGCGATCCTTGGAAAGGACACACACACAAATACACACACACCCAAAGTGATGATCTCAAACAATAATCAATTGATGCTACTGTGGCAGCAAGGAATCCATCATTGTCAATCATATGACCATTTGAGTCAGTCACTTGATGATTTTTGATCCATTTTGAACCCTTTTTGGCAGGTGCTCAAGGCGGTGATGTCCTGTCTTAGGTTGCGCCCCGCTGGTCAAAAGAGTCTTACCTGTCATTGAATCACCTCATGGTTCTGATTACCACTTTGTCCCTCGTAAGCAACTTTTAGTAAGAAGATCTATCTAGATATATATATATTTACATTGTGATTACATTGTGATCACAGCTAAAAATTCAGCAGTGTGTGTGTGTATTTGTGTGTGTGTATGCATTTGTGTATGGGGAAAGCGGTGGCTTACTCCTTAATCTCTACAAGTGATGTCAGAACTACAGTTTTATGATGTAAAATTATTTTTTTAAATATGATGTAAAATAGGATTCTCCTTACTGTACATCTAAAAAAATCTAGATTCTATTAAGTTCAATATATAAAAATAAATTATTTGTTTTAATTAAGTTGGCTTGAGAAAGCCAACTTAGTGATATTGTATCTAAACTTATTATTATTAAGTTGGCTTGAGAAAGCCAACTTAGTGATATTGTATCTAAACTTATTATTATTATTAAGTTGGCTTGAGCTACAACCACTAAACTCTGCTCAGACTTCAGACCTGTTCTGACTTGAGTTGCTATCCCTTTTCAGACTGATCAGACTTATGATTTTTGATAAAACTGAAGATTAAAGTCATAAAATCTCCATAGACTTTCACTAATGAAGTGAAAACTGAATTTTAGATAGAGCGTCCACTCCATCTGTTGGTAACATCACAACATTACACCTGATATATAATACATTTCAATATAGTATGTGTGAACATGTCCATTCCAATGGGCATGCATTTTTTTTTTAAATCCTGAAAAAAAACTTGCAGGTCTACAATCGATTTTTTACTTTAATTAGTAAGTTAAATCTCTCTATTTTACATTCATAATATCACAAAATTTCACCCCTGTCAGTGAGAACACTGAAGTTTGAACGAATCAGAGCGCTGCAATTCAAAGCCTCAAAGCTTTTCAAAGACGCCATTACTGCTGGAGAGAGAGATCATAATCTCCTAAAATAGATTTATGTGAGAGAGTTTATGATCAAACGGAAATTGTTTCCGATTATCAAGTAACCGCTACAGCGTGTTTGCTTGAAGATTTATGTACTTATATGGCCAAATTCTGACTCTCATTCGTCTTTACATGGCGACGGATTTTCGCTGTTGAGCACTATGATACTATAGGAAAGGTAAGTGAAGTTTAAACGCGCGTCCTCCTGGACTCGCGCCAAAGCATAACCGTCTAAGCGCCTACGTTTATTTATAGCGCTCATTTATGTACTTTATTGCCGAATTCTGACTCTCGCTCGTGTTTTCATGGGGAAGACACATGTAAAATGCTTCCCTGAGCAGCGCGCGCTGACTCTCTTCAAATGCAGCGTCTAACAGTCAAAGTTATTTATAACTAATTCTTGAGTATATAGTTACATTGTGTTAATTCTTTTATCTGCTTTTAACTAAAGTCTGACTCCTGTTCTCGAGTTCAAACGCGCTTCCTGAGCAGATTCGCTGATAGATCGATGTTTTGTGAACACTTAAACAATAAATGAAATAAGGTATTTAAAAGGATGCAAAAACGATGGCAGATCGATTCAAACTGTAAACTGCTTGAGTTCAAAAAAACTGCATTACTCTGCTGCATTACATGAGCAGGAATTATTTTAAAAATACTAATATTTAAGTTATTTTGTTTCCCATGGAGGAAGGCTTTATACAAATATTACATTGCGTTGATTCCTTTATCTGCTATAATTGCCGTGTTGAACTGAAGTCTGACATGGCAGATCGATTCAATCTGAAAACTGCTTGAGATTAGAAAAAACAGCATTACTATCCCCATTGTAATTGTGCAGGAATGATTTAAGAAATACTAATATTTAAGTTATTTTATTTCACATGAAGAAAGGCTTTATACACACACACACACACACACACATATATACATATATATACACATACATATCTATCTATCTATACACACATTTATATAGTAAATAAATGTATAAAGGGCTCCATATACATGTAGTGTAACTGCAGTCTGTTTTAAAAGTGGCAAGACTATATTAATAATGCTTAATTGCATCTTTAAAATAGAAATAAAACAAAGTATTATTCACATTAGTGAAAACTGACCGTTAAAAGCCAAGGATGTAATTAAACCGTAAACATTTTTATAAACTAATTGCAATTTTCAACACTTTGGGGATCAAAAAGCATTGTTATTTATTTTTTGGTATTTCGTTACAACACCGATGATCCCTCATGATGAAAAAACTCCATGTATGTTCCCTAGATGCCATTTTGTGCACTAACCAAGTATTGCAACACTTCTGTAATCAATTAATTATTTACTCATGTTTATTACCAATGTAAATGTTGTTTATTTTAGATTTATATTTAATATTCATTATTATTCTTTGATATTTCAGACCACTCACTGTTCAGCTGAATCATCAATAACCTCCAGTCTCTGCGTCAACTGACTCTTGTGTTCTTTAAAACATTAAATCTCACTAGTGACTTGTT
>JAWRVZ010001071.1:0-41117 GCA_037043235.1 Rhodeus uyekii
ATCTGTGTGTCTGTGTATCTGTGTCTGTGTATCTGTGTCTGTGTATCTGTGTATCTGTGTATCTGTGTATCTGTGTCTGTGTATCTGTGTCTGTGTATCTGTGTATCTGTGTCTGTGTCTGTGTATCTGTGTCTGTGTATCTGTGTATCTGTGTCTGTGTATCTGTGTGTGTGTGTATCTGTGTCTGTGTATCTGTGTCTGTGTATCTGTGTATCTGTGTATCTGTGTCTGTGTATCTGTGTCTGTGTATCTGCGTATCTGTGTCTGTGTGTCTGTGTATCTGTGTATCTGTGTCTGTGTATCTGTGTATCTGTGTATCTGTGTATCTGTGTCTGTGTCTGTGTGTCTGTGTATCTGTGTCTGTGTATCTGTGTATCTGTGTATCTGTATCTGTGTCTGTGTATCTGTGTATCTGTGTCTTTGTATCTGTATCTGTGTATCTGTGTCTGTGTATCTGTGTCTGTGTATCTGTATCTGTGTCTGTGTATCTGTGTATCTGTGTATCTGTGTATCTGTGTATCTGTGTATCTGTGTATCTGTGTCTGTGTATCTGTGTGTCTGTGTATCTGTGTATCTGTGTATCTGTGTATCTGTGTCTGTGTATCTGTGTATCTGTGTATCTGTATCTGTGTCTGTGTATCTGTGTATCTGTGTCTTTGTATCTGTATCTGTGTATGTGTGTCTGTGTATCTGTGTCTGTGTATCTGTATCTGTGTCTGTGTATCTGTGTATCTGTGTATCTGTGTATCTGTGTCTGTGTATCTGTGTGTCTGTGTATCTGTGTATCTGTGTCTGTGTGTCTGTGTATCTGTGTATCTGTGTGTCTGTGTATCTGTGTATCTGTGTGTCTGTGTATCTGTGTGTCTGTGTATCTGTGTCTGTGTATCTGTGTCTGTGTGTCTGTGTGTCTGTGTGTCTGTGTATCTGTGTATCTGTGTCTGTGTCTGTGTCTGTGTATCTGTGTGTCTGTGTATCTGTGTATCTGTGTATCTGTGTATCTGATATCTGTGTGTCTGTGTATCTGTGTATCTGTGTCTGTGTATCTGTGTTTGTGTTTGTGTATCTGTGTTTGTGTATCTGTGTATCTGTGTCTGTGTATCTGTGTTTGTGTTTGTGTATCTGTGTCTGTATCTGTGTATCTGTGTCTATGTATCTGTGTATCTGTGTATCTGTGTTTGTGTATCTGTGTATCTGTGTATCTGTGTCTGTGTATCTGTGTCTGTGTATCTGTGTATCTGTGTTTGTTTTTGTGTTTGTGTTTGTGTATCTGTGTCTGTGTATCTGTGTCTGTGTTTGTGTATCTGTGTATCTGTGTCTGTGTATCTGTGTATCTGTGTTTGTGTATCTGTGTCTGTGTATCTGTGTATCTGTGTCTGTGTATCTGTGTCTGTGTATCTGTGTGTCTGTGTTTGTGTATCTGTGTGTCTGTGTCTGTGTATCTGTGTCTGTGTATCTGTGTTTGTGTGTCTGTGTGTCTGTGTTTGTGTATCTGTGTATCTGTGTCTCTGTGTTTGTGTGTCTGTGTATCTGTGTCTGTGTGTCTGTGTGTCTGTGTATCTGTGTCTGTGTATCTGTGTATCTGTGTATCTGTGTCTGTGTGTCTGTGTGTCTGTGTGTCTGTGTGTCTGTGTGTCTGTGTATCTGTGTATCTGTGTCTGTGTATCTGTGTATCTGTGTCTGTGTGTCTGTGTATCTGTGTGTCTGTGTATCTGTGTCTGTGTGTCTGTGTGTCTGTGTATCTGTGAATGTGTATCTGTGTATCTGTGTCTGTGTATCTGTGTATCTGTGTCTG
This sequence comes from Rhodeus uyekii, assembly GCA_037043235.1. NCBI lineage: Eukaryota > Metazoa > Chordata > Actinopteri > Cypriniformes > Acheilognathidae > Rhodeus > Rhodeus uyekii. The sequence continues at coordinate 1,793 of JAWRVZ010001071.1, forward strand.
TGTATCTGTATCTGTGTATCTGTGTCTGTGTATCTGTGTCTGTGTATCTTTGTCTGTGTATCTGTGTATCTGTGTCTGTGTATCTGTGTCTGTGTATCTGTGTATCTGTGTGTCTGTGTCTGTGTATCTGTGTCTGTGTGTCTGTGTGTCTGTGTATCTGTGTATCTGTGTCTGTGTCTGTGTATCTGTGTATCTGTGTCTGTGTATCTGTGTATCTGTGTGTCTGTGTCTGTGTATCTGTATCTGTGTATCTGTGTATCTGTATCTGTGTGTCTGTGTATCTGTGTATCTGTGTCTGTGTATCTGTGTATCTGTGTTTGTGTTTGTGTATCTGTGTTTGTGTATCTGTGTATCTGTGTCTGTGTATCTGTGTTTGTGTTTGTGTATCTGTGTCTGTATCTGTGTATCTGTGTCTATGTATCTGTGTATCTGTGTATCTGTGTTTGTGTATCTGTGTATCTGTGTATCTGTGTCTGTGTATCTGTGTCTGTGTATCTGTGTTTGTTTTTGTGTTTGTGTATCTGTGTCTGTGTATCTGTGTCTGTGTTTGTGTATCTGTGTATCTGTGTCTGTGTATCTGTGTGTCTGTGTATCTGTGTTTGTGTATCTGTGTCTGTGTATCTGTGTATCTGTGTCTGTGTATCTGTGTATCTGTGTCTGTGTATCTGTGTGTCTGTGTTTGTGTATCTGTGTGTCTGTGTCTGTGTATCTGTGTGTCTGTGTCTGTGTATCTGTGTCTGTGTATCTGTGTATCTGTGTTTGTGTGTCTGTGTGTCTGTGTTTGTGTATCTGTGTATCTGTGTCTGTGTCTGTGTTTGTGTATCTGTGTATCTGTGTATCTGTGTCTGTGTATCTGTGTCTGTGTGTCTGTGTGTCTGTGTATCTGTGTCTGTGTATCTGTGTATCTGTGTATCTGTGTCTGTGTGTCTGTGTGTCTGTGTGTCTGTGTATCTGTGTATCTGTGTCTGTGTATCTGTGTGTCTGTGTGTCTGTGTATCTGTGTGTCTGTGTATCTGTGTCTGTGTGTCTGTGTATCTGTGTGTCTGTGTATCTGTGTCTGTGTATCTGTGTGTCTGTGTGTCTGTGTGTCTGTGAATGTGTATCTGTGTATCTGTGTCTGTGTATCTGTGTATCTGTGTCTGTGTATCTGTATCTGTGTATCTGTGTCTGTGTATCTGTGTATCTGTGTATCTGTATCTGTGTGTCTGTGTGTCTGTGTATCTTTGTCTGTGTATCTGTGTATCTGTGTCTGTGTATCTGTGTGTCTGTGTATCTGTGTATCTGTGTCTGTGTATCTGTGTCTGTGTATCTGTGTCTGTGTATCTGTGTATCTGTGTCTGTGTATCTGTGTCTGTGTATCTGTGTCTGTGTATCTGTGTCTGTGTGTCTGTGTCTGTGTGTCTGTGTCTGTGTATCTGTGTCTGTGTATCTGTGTATCTGTGTCTGTGTATCTGTGTGTCTGTGTATCTGTGTGTCTGTGTATCTGTGTATCTGTGTCTGTGTATCTGTGTATCTGTGTATCTGTGTATGTGTGTCTGTGTATCTGTGTCTGTGTGTCTGTGTCTGTGTGTCTGTGTGTGTGTGTCTGTGTATCTGTGTCTGTGTGTCTGTGTCTGTGTGTCTGTGTATGTGTGTCTGTGTATGTGTGTCTGTGTATCTGTGTCTGTGTATCTGTGTCTGTGTATCTGTGTGTCTGTGTATCTGTGTGTCTGTGTATCTGTGTCTGTGTATCTGTGTCTGTGTCTGTGTATCTGTGTATCTGTGTCTGTGTATCTGTGTCTGTGTATCTGTGTGTCTGTGTATCTGTGTCTGTGTATCTGTGTCTGTGTATCTGTGTATCTGTGTATCTGTGTCTGTGTATCTGTGTCTGTGTATCTGTGTATCTGTGTATCTGTGTCTGTGTATCTGTGTCTGTGTATCTGTGTCTGTGTATCTGTGTATCTGTGTATCTGTGTATCTGTGTCTGTGTATCTGTGTATCTGTGTATCTGTGTCTGTGTCTGTGTGTCTGTGTATCTGTGTATCTGTGTATCTGTGTCTGTGTATCTGTGTCTGTGTCTGTGTTTGTGTATCTGTGTATCTGTGTATCTGTGTCTGTGTATCTGTGTCTGTGTGTCTGTGTGTCTGTGTGTCTGTGTATCTGTGTCTGTGTATCTGTGTATCTGTGTATCTGTGTCTGTGTGTCTGTGTGTCTGTGTGTCTGTGTATCTGTGTATCTGTGTCTGTGTATCTGTGTATCTGTGGTATCTGTGTCTGTGTGTCTGTGTATCTGTGTGTCTGTGTATCTGTGTCTGTGTATCTGTGTGTCTGTGTGTCTGTGTGTCTGTGTGTCTGTGAATGTGTATCTGTGTATCTGTGTCTGTGTATCTGTGTATCTGTGTCTGTGTATCTGTATCTGTGTATCTGTGTCTGTGTATCTGTGTATCTGTGTATCTGTATCTGTGTGTCTGTGTGTCTGTGTATCTTTGTCTGTGTATCTGTGTATCTGTGTCTGTGTATCTGTGTGTCTGTGTATCTGTGTATCTGTGTCTGTGTATCTGTGTCTGTGTATCTGTGTCTGTGTATCTGTGTATCTGTGTCTGTGTATCTGTGTCTGTGTATCTGTGTCTGTGTATCTGTGTCTGTGTGTCTGTGTCTGTGTGTCTGTGTCTGTGTATCTGTGTATCTGTGTCTGTGTATCTGTGTGTCTGTGTATCTGTGTGTCTGTGTATCTGTGTATCTGTGTCTGTGTATCTGTGTCTGTGTATCTGTGTATCTGTGTATCTGTGTATGTGTGTCTGTGTATCTGTGTATCTGTGTATCTGTATCTGTGTCTGTGTATCTGTGTATCTGTGTCTTTGTATCTGTATCTGTGTATGTGTGTCTGTGTATCTGTGTCTGTGTATCTGTATCTGTGTCTGTGTATCTGTGTATCTGTGTCTGTGTATCTGTGTGTCTGTGTATCTGTGTGTCTGTGTATCTGTGTATCTGTGTCTGTGTATCTGTGTCTGTGTATCTGTGTATCTGTGTATCTGTGTATCTGTGTATGTGTGTCTGTGTATCTGTGTCTGTGTATCTGTGTCTGTGTGTCTGTGTGTGTGTGTCTGTGTATCTGTGTCTGTGTGTCTGTGTCTGTGTGTCTGTGTATGTGTGTCTGTGTATCTGTGTCTGTGTATCTGTGTCTGTGTATCTGTGTGTCTGTGTATCTGTGTGTCTGTGTATCTGTGTCTGTGTATCTGTGTCTGTGTATCTGTGTATCTGTGTATCTGTGTATCTGTGTCTGTGTATCTGTGTCTGTGTATCTGTGTATCTGTGTATCTGTGTATCTGTGTCTGTGTCTGTGTATCTGTGTCTGTGTATCTGTGTATCTGTGTCTGTGTATCTGTGTGTGTGTGTATCTGTGTCTGTGTATCTGTGTCTGTGTATCTGTGTATCTGTGTATCTGTGTCTGTGTATCTGTGTCTGTGTATCTGCGTATCTGTGTCTGTGTGTCTGTGTATCTGTGTATCTGTGTCTGTGTATCTGTGTATCTGTGTATCTGTGTATCTGTGTCTGTGTCTGTGTGTCTGTGTATCTGTGTCTGTGTATCTGTGTATCTGTGTATCTGTATCTGTGTCTGTGTATCTGTGTATCTGTGTCTTTGTATCTGTATCTGTGTATCTGTGTCTGTGTATCTGTGTCTGTGTATCTGTATCTGTGTCTGTGTATCTGTGTATCTGTGTATCTGTGTATCTGTGTATCTGTGTATCTGTGTATCTGTGTATCTGTGTCTGTGTATCTGTGTGTCTGTGTATCTGTGTATCTGTGTATCTGTGTATCTGTGTCTGTGTATCTGTGTATCTGTGTATCTGTATCTGTGTCTGTGTATCTGTGTATCTGTGTCTTTGTATCTGTATCTGTGTATGTGTGTCTGTGTATCTGTGTCTGTGTATCTGTATCTGTGTCTGTGTATCTGTGTATCTGTGTATCTGTGTATCTGTGTCTGTGTATCTGTGTGTCTGTGTATCTGTGTATCTGTGTCTGTGTGTCTGTGTATCTGTGTATCTGTGTGTCTGTGTATCTGTGTATCTGTGTGTCTGTGTATCTGTGTGTCTGTGTATCTGTGTCTGTGTATCTGTGTCTGTGTGTCTGTGTGTCTGTGTGTCTGTGTATCTGTGTATCTGTGTCTGTGTCTGTGTCTGTGTATCTGTGTGTCTGTGTATCTGTGTATCTGTGTATCTGTGTATCTGTATCTGTGTGTCTGTGTATCTGTGTATCTGTGTCTGTGTATCTGTGTTTGTGTTTGTGTATCTGTGTTTGTGTATCTGTGTATCTGTGTCTGTGTATCTGTGTTTGTGTTTGTGTATCTGTGTCTGTATCTGTGTATCTGTGTCTATGTATCTGTGTATCTGTGTATCTGTGTTTGTGTATCTGTGTATCTGTGTATCTGTGTCTGTGTATCTGTGTCTGTGTATCTGTGTATCTGTGTTTGTTTTTGTGTTTGTGTTTGTGTATCTGTGTCTGTGTATCTGTGTCTGTGTTTGTGTATCTGTGTATCTGTGTCTGTGTATCTGTGTATCTGTGTTTGTGTATCTGTGTCTGTGTATCTGTGTATCTGTGTCTGTGTATCTGTGTATCTGTGTCTGTGTATCTGTGTCTGTGTATCTGTGTGTCTGTGTTTGTGTATCTGTGTGTCTGTGTCTGTGTATCTGTGTCTGTGTATCTGTGTTTGTGTGTCTGTGTGTCTGTGTTTGTGTATCTGTGTATCTGTGTCTGTGTTTGTGTGTCTGTGTATCTGTGTCTGTGTGTCTGTGTCTGTGTATGTGTGTCTGTGTATCTGTGTATCTGTGTATCTGTGTCTGTGTGTCTGTGTATCTGTGTGTCTGTGTATCTGTGTATCTGTGTCTGTGTATCTGTGTATCTGTGTGTCTGTGTGTCTGTGTGTCTGTGTGTCTGTGTCTGTGTATCTGTGTCTGTGTATCTGTGTATCTGTGTCTGTGTGTCTGTGTATCTGTGTGTCTGTGTATCTGTGTCTGTGTGTCTGTGTGTCTGTGTATCTGTGTATCTGTATCTGTGTATCTGTGTCTGTGTATCTGTGTATCTGTGTATCTGTGTATCTGTGTATCTGTGTATCTGTGTCTGTGTATCTGTGTCTGTGTATCTGTGTATCTGTGTATCTGTGTATCTGTGTATCTGTGTATCTGTGTGTCTGTGTATCTGTGTATCTGTGTGTCTGTGTCTGTGTATCTGTGTATCTGTGTGTCTGTGTCTGTGTATCTGTGTATCTGTGTCTGTGTCTGTGTATCTGTGTATCTGTGTATCTGTGTATCTGTGTATCTGTGTGTCTGTGTATCTGTGTATCTGTGTCTGTGTATCTGTGTATCTGTATCTGTGTTCTGTGTATCTGTGTATCTGTGTCTGTGTATCTGTGTATCTGTGTTTGTGTTTGTGTATCTGTGTTTGTGTATCTGTGTATCTGTGTCTGTGTATCTGTGTATCTGTGTCTGTGTATCTGTGTATCTGTGTATCTGTGTCTGTGTATCTGTGTATCTGTGTATCTGTGTCTGTGTATCTGTGTCTGTGTATCTGTGTCTGTGTATCTGTGTCTGTGTATCTGTGTCTGTGTATCTGTGTCTGTGTTTGTGTATCTGTGTATCTGTGTCTGTGTATCTGTGTGTCTGTGTATCTGTGTATCTGTGTATCTGTGTCTGTGTATCTGTGTATCTGTGTCTGTGTATCTGTGTATCTGTGTCTGTGTATCTGTGTATCTGTGTCTGTGTATCTGTGTGTCTGTGTCTGTGTATCTGTGTCTGTGTATCTGTGTCTGTGTATCTGTGTTGTGTGTGTATCTGTGTGTCTGTGTGTCTGTGTTTGTGTATCTGTGTATCTGTGTCTGTGTCTGTGTTTGTGTATCTGTGTATCTGTGTCTGTGTATCTGTGTCTGTGTGTCTGTGTGTCTGTGTATCTGTGTCTGTGTATCTGTGTATCTGTGTATCTGTGTCTGTGTGTCTGTGTGTCTGTGTGTCTGTGTATCTGTGTATCTGTGTCTGTGTATCTGTGTATCTGTGTATCTGTGTCTGTGTGTCTGTGTATCTGTGTGTCTGTGTATCTGTGTCTGTGTGTCTGTGTATCTGTGTGTCTGTGTATCTGTGTCTGTGTATCTGTGTGTCTGTGTGTCTGTGTGTCTGTGAATGTGTATCTGTGTATCTGTGTCTGTGTATCTGTGTATCTGTGTCTGTGTATCTGTATCTGTGTATCTGTGTCTGTGTATCTGTGTATCTGTGTATCTGTATCTGTGTGTCTGTGTGTCTGTGTATCTTTGTCTGTGTATCTGTGTATCTGTGTCTGTGTATCTGTGTGTCTGTGTATCTGTGTATCTGTGTCTGTGTATCTGTGTCTGTGTATCTGTGTCTGTGTATCTGTGTATCTGTGTCTGTGTATCTGTGTCTGTGTATCTGTGTCTGTGTATCTGTGTCTGTGTGTCTGTGTCTGTGTGTCTGTGTCTGTGTATCTGTGTCTGTGTATCTGTGTATCTGTGTCTGTGTATCTGTGTGTCTGTGTATCTGTGTGTCTGTGTATCTGTGTATCTGTGTCTGTGTATCTGTGTATCTGTGTATCTGTGTATGTGTGTCTGTGTATCTGTGTCTGTGTATCTGTGTCTGTGTGTCTGTGTGTGTGTGTCTGTGTATCTGTGTCTGTGTGTCTGTGTCTGTGTGTCTGTGTATGTGTGTCTGTGTATGTGTGTCTGTGTATCTGTGTCTGTGTATCTGTGTCTGTGTATCTGTGTGTCTGTGTATCTGTTGTCTGTGTATCTGTGTCTGTGTATCTGTGTCTGTGTATCTGTGTATCTGTGTGTCTGTGTATCTGTGTGTCTGTGTATCTGTGTCTGTGTATCTGTGTCTGTGTATCTGTGTATCTGTGTATCTGTGTCTGTGTATCTGTGTCTGTGTATCTGTGTATCTGTGTATCTGTGTCTGTGTATCTGTGTCTGTGTATCTGTGTCTGTGTATCTGTGTATCTGTGTATCTGTGTATCTGTGTCTGTGTATCTGTGTATCTGTGTATCTGTGTCTGTGTCTGTGTGTCTGTGTATCTGTGTATCTGTGTATCTGTGTCTGTGTATCTGTGTCTGTGTCTGTGTGTCTGTGTATCTGTGTATCTGTGTATCTGTGTCTGTGTATCTGTGTATCTGTGTATCTGTATCTGTGTCTGTGTATCTGTGTATCTGTGTCTTTGTATCTGTATCTGTGTATATGTGTCTGTGTATCTGTGTCTGTGTATCTGTATCTGTGTCTGTGTATCTGTGTCTGTGTATCTGTGTATCTGTGTATCTGTGTCTGTGTATCTGTGTGTCTGTGTATCTGTGTATCTGTGTATCTGTGTATCTGTGTATCTGTGTATCTGTATCTGTGTCTGTGTATCTGTGTATCTGTGTCTTTGTATCTGTATCTGTGTATGTGTGTCTGTGTATCTGTATCTGTATCTGTGTCTGTGTATCTGTGTATCTGTGTATCTGTGTATCTGTGTATCTGTGTCTGTGTATCTGTGTGTCTGTGTATCTGTGTATCTGTGTCTGTGTATCTGTGTGTCTGTGTATCTGTGTATCTGTGTGTCTGTGTATCTGTGTGTCTGTGTATCTGTGTCTGTGTATCTGTGTCTGTGTGTCTGTGTGTCTGTGTGTCTGTGTATCTGTGTATCTGTGTCTGTGTCTGTGTATCTGTGTGTCTGTGTCTGTGTCTGTGTATCTGTGTGTCTGTGTATCTGTGTATCTGTGTATCTGTATCTGTGTGTCTGTGTATCTGTGTATCTGTGTCTGTGTATCTGTGTTTGTGTTTGTGTATCTGTGTTTGTGTATCTGTGTATCTGTGTCTGTGTATCTGTGTTTGTGTTTGTGTATCTGTGTCTGTATCTGTGTATCTGTGTCTATGTATCTGTGTATCTGTGTATCTGTGTATCTGTGTATCTGTGTTTGTGTATCTGTGTATCTGTGTATCTGTGTCTGTGTATCTGTGTTTGTGTATCTGTGTCTGTGTATCTGTGTCTGTGTTTGTGTATCTGTGTATCTGTGTCTGTGTATCTGTGTATCTGTGTTTGTGTATCTGTGTCTGTGTATCTGTGTATCTGTGTATCTGTGTATCTGTGTCTGTGTATCTGTGTCTGTGTATCTGTGTGTCTGTGTTTGTGTATCTGTGTGTCTGTGTCTGTGTATCTGTGTCTGTGTATCTGTGTATCTGTGTTTGTGTATCTGTGTCTGTGTATCTGTGTATCTGTGTTTGTGTGTCTGTGTGTCTGTGTTTGTGTATCTGTGATCTGTGTCTGTGTTTGTGTATCTGTGTATCTGTGTATCTGTGTCTGTGTATCTGTGTCTGTGTGTCTGTGTGTCTGTGTGTCTGTGTATCTGTGTCTGTGTATCTGTGTATCTGTGTATCTGTGTCTGTGTGTCTGTGTGTCTGTGTGTCTGTGTGTCTGTGTATCTGTGTATCTGTGTATCTGTGTCTGTGTATCTGTGTATCTGTGTCTGTGTGTCTGTGTATCTGTGTGTCTGTGTATCTGTGTCTGTGTGTCTGTGTGTCTGTGTATCTGTGAATGTGTATCTGTGTATCTGTGTATCTGTGTCTGTGTATCTGTGTATCTGTGTCTGTGTATCTGTATCTGTGTATCTGTGTCTGTGTATCTGTGTCTGTGTATCTTTGTCTGTGTATCTGTGTATCTGTGTCTGTGTATCTGTGTCTGTGTATCTGTGTGTCTGTGTATCTGTGTATCTGTGTCTGTGTATCTGTGTCTGTGTATCTGTGTATCTGTGTCTGTGTATCTGTGTCTGTGTATCTGTGTCTGTGTATCTGTGTCTGTGTGTCTGTGTCTGTGTGTCTGTGTCTGTGTATCTGTGTCTGTGTATCTGTGTCTGTGTATCTGTGTATCTGTGTCTGTGTATCTGTGTGTCTGTGTATCTGTGTGTCTGTGTATCTGTGTCTGTGTATCTGTGTCTGTGTATCTGTGTATCTGTGTATCTGCGTATGTGTGTCTGTGTATCTGTGTCTGTGTATCTGTGTATGTGTGTGTGTGTCTGTGTGTGTGTGTCTGTGTATCTGTGTCTGTGTGTCTGTGTGTCTGTGTATGTGTGTCTGTGTATCTGTGTCTGTGTATCTGTGTGTCTGTGTATCTGTGTGTCTGTGTATCTGTGTCTGTGTATCTGTGTCTGTGTATCTGTGTATCTGTGTATCTGTGTATCTGTGTCTGTGTGTCTGTGTATCTGTGTGTGTGTGTATCTGTGTCTGTGTATCTGTGTATCTGTGTCTGTGTGTCTGTGTATCTGTGTCTGTGTATCTGTGTGTGTGTGTATCTGTGTCTGTGTATCTGTGTCTGTGTATCTGTGTCTGTGTATCTGTGTCTGTGTTTATCTGTGTATCTGTGTATCTGTGTCTGTGTATCTGTGTCTGTGTTTATCTGTGTATCTGTGTATCTGTGTCTGTGTATCTGCGTATCTGTGTCTGTGTGTCTGTGTATCTGTGTCTGTGTATCTGTGTATCTGTGTCTGTGTATCTGTGTATCTGTGTCTGTGTATCTGTGTATCTGTGTCTGTGTATCTGTGTCTGTGTATCTGTGTGTCTGTGTATCTGTGTGTCTGTGTATCTGTGTCTGTGTATCTGTGTATCTGTGTGTCTGTGTATCTGTGTGTCTGTGTATCTGTGTATCTGTGTATCTGTGTCTGTGTCTTTGTCTGTGTATCTGTGTGTCTGTGTATCTGTGTGTCTGTGTGTCTGTGTTTGTGTATCTGTGTCTGTGTATCTGTGTCTGTGTGTCTGTGTCTGTGTGTCTGTGTCTGTGTATCTGTGTCTGTGTATCTGTGTCTGTGTATCTGTGTATCTGTGTCTGTGTATCTGTGTGTCTGTGTATCTGTGTGTCTGTGTATCTGTGTCTGTGTATCTGTGTCTGTGTATCTGTGTATCTGTGTATCTGTGTATGTGTGTCTGTGTATCTGTGTCTGTGTATCTGTGTATGTGTGTGTGTGTCTGTGTGTGTGTGTCTGTGTATCTGTGTCTGTGTGTCTGTGTCTGTGTGTCTGTGTATGTGTGTCTGTGTATGTGTGTCTGTGTATCTGTGTCTGTGTGTCTGTGTGTCTGTGTATCTGTGTGTCTGTGTATCTGTGTCTGTGTATCTGTGTATCTGTGTATCTGTGTATCTGTGTCTGTGTGTCTGTGTATCTGTGTCTGTGTATCTGTGTGTGTGTGTATCTGTGTCTGTGTATCTGTGTCTGTGTGTCTGTGTATCTGTGTCTGTGTATCTGTGTGTGTGTGTATCTGTGTCTGTGTATCTGTGTCTGTGTATCTGTGTCTGTGTATCTGTGTCTGTGTATCTGTGTCTGTGTTTATCTGTGTATCTGTGTATCTGTGTCTGTGTTTATCTGTGTATCTGTGTATCTGTGTCTGTGTATCTGCGTATCTGTGTCTGTGTGTCTGTGTATCTGTGTCTGTGTATCTGTGTATCTGTGTCTGTGTATCTGTGTATCTGTGTCTGTGTATCTGTGTATCTGTGTCTGTGTATCTGTGTCTGTGTATCTGTGTGTCTGTGTATCTGTGTGTCTGTGTATCTGTGTCTGTGTATCTGTGTATCTGTGTGTCTGTGTATCTGTGTGTCTGTGTATCTGTGTATCTGTGTATCTGTGTCTGTGTCTTTGTCTGTGTATCTGTGTGTCTGTGTATCTGTGTGTCTGTGTGTCTGTGTCTGTGTATCTGTGTCTGTGTGTCTGTGTGTCTGTGTATCTGTGTATCTGTGTCTGTGTCTGTGTATCTGTGTATCTGTGTCTGTGTATCTGTGTATCTGTGTGTCTGTGTCTGTGTATCTGTATCTGTGTATCTGTGTATCTGTATCTGTGTGTCTGTGTATCTGTGTATCTGTGTCTGTGTATCTGTGTATCTGTGTTTGTGTTTGTGTATCTGTGTTTGTGTATCTGTGTATCTGTGTCTGTGTATCTGTGTTTGTGTTTGTGTATCTGTGTCTGTATCTGTGTATCTGTGTCTATGTATCTGTGTATCTGTGTATCTGTGTTTGTGTATCTGTGTATCTGTGTATCTGTGTCTGTGTATCTGTGTCTGTGTATCTGTGTTTGTTTTTGTGTTTGTGTATCTGTGTCTGTGTATCTGTGTCTGTGTTTGTGTATCTGTGTATCTGTGTCTGTGTATCTGTGTGTCTGTGTATCTGTGTTTGTGTATCTGTGTCTGTGTATCTGTGTATCTGTGTCTGTGTATCTGTGTATCTGTGTCTGTGTATCTGTGTGTCTGTGTTTGTGTATCTGTGTGTCTGTGTCTGTGTATCTGTGTCTGTGTATCTGTGTATCTGTGTTTGTGTGTCTGTGTGTCTGTGTTTGTGTATCTGTGTATCTGTGTCTGTGTCTGTGTTTGTGTATCTGTGTATCTGTGTATCTGTGTCTGTGTATCTGTGTCTGTGTGTCTGTGTATCTGTGTCTGTGTATCTGTGTATCTGTGTATCTGTGTCTGTGTGTCTGTGTGTCTGTGTGTCTGTGTATCTGTGTATCTGTGTATCTGTGTCTGTGTATCTGTGTATCTGTGTATCTGTGTCTGTGTGTCTGTGTATCTGTGTGTCTGTGTATCTGTGTCTGTGTGTCTGTGTATCTGTGTGTCTGTGTATCTGTGTCTGTGTATCTGTGTGTCTGTGTGTCTGTGTGTCTGTGAATGTGTATCTGTGTATCTGTGTCTGTGTATCTGTGTATCTGTGTCTGTGTATCTGTATCTGTGTATCTGTGTCTGTGTATCTGTGTATCTGTGTATCTGTATCTGTGTGTCTGTGTGTCTGTGTATCTTTGTCTGTGTATCTGTGTATCTGTGTCTGTGTATCTGTGTGTCTGTGTATCTGTGTATCTGTGTCTGTGTATCTGTGTCTGTGTATCTGTGTCTGTGTATCTGTGTATCTGTGTCTGTGTATCTGTGTCTGTGTATCTGTGTCTGTGTATCTGTGTCTGTGTGTCTGTGTCTGTGTGTCTGTGTCTGTGTATCTGTGTCTGTGTATCTGTGTATCTGTGTCTGTGTATCTGTGTGTCTGTGTATCTGTGTGTCTGTGTATCTGTGTATCTGTGTCTGTGTATCTGTGTATCTGTGTATCTGTGTATGTGTGTCTGTGTATCTGTGTCTGTGTATCTGTGTCTGTGTGTCTGTGTGTGTGTGTCTGTGTATCTGTGTCTGTGTGTCTGTGTCTGTGTGTCTGTGTATGTGTGTCTGTGTATGTGTGTCTGTGTATCTGTGTCTGTGTATCTGTGTCTGTGTATCTGTGTGTCTGTGTATCTGTGTGTCTGTGTATCTGTGTCTGTGTATCTGTGTCTGTGTATCTGTGTATCTGTGTGTCTGTGTATCTGTGTGTCTGTGTATCTGTGTCTGTGTATCTGTGTCTGTGTATCTGTGTATCTGTGTATCTGTGTCTGTGTATCTGTGTCTGTGTATCTGTGTATCTGTGTATCTGTGTCTGTGTATCTGTGTCTGTGTATCTGTGTCTGTGTATCTGTGTATCTGTGTATCTGTGTATCTGTGTCTGTGTATCTGTGTATCTGTGTATCTGTGTCTGTGTCTGTGTGTCTGTGTATCTGTGTATCTGTGTATCTGTGTCTGTGTATCTGTGTCTGTGTCTGTGTGTCTGTGTATCTGTGTATCTGTGTATCTGTGTCTGTGTATCTGTGTATCTGTGTATCTGTATCTGTGTCTGTGTATCTGTGTATCTGTGTCTTTGTATCTGTATCTGTGTATATGTGTCTGTGTATCTGTGTCTGTGTATCTGTATCTGTGTCTGTGTATCTGTGTCTGTGTATCTGTGTATCTGTGTATCTGTGTCTGTGTATCTGTGTGTCTGTGTATCTGTGTATCTGTGTATCTGTGTATCTGTGTATCTGTGTATCTGTATCTGTGTCTGTGTATCTGTGTATCTGTGTCTTTGTATCTGTATCTGTGTATGTGTGTCTGTGTATCTGTATCTGTATCTGTGTCTGTGTATCTGTGTATCTGTGTATCTGTGTATCTGTGTATCTGTGTCTGTGTATCTGTGTGTCTGTGTATCTGTGTATCTGTGTCTGTGTATCTGTGTGTCTGTGTATCTGTGTATCTGTGTGTCTGTGTATCTGTGTGTCTGTGTATCTGTGTCTGTGTATCTGTGTCTGTGTGTCTGTGTGTCTGTGTGTCTGTGTATCTGTGTATCTGTGTCTGTGTCTGTGTATCTGTGTGTCTGTGTCTGTGTCTGTGTATCTGTGTGTCTGTGTATCTGTGTATCTGTGTATCTGTATCTGTGTGTCTGTGTATCTGTGTATCTGTGTCTGTGTATCTGTGTTTGTGTTTGTGTATCTGTGTTTGTGTATCTGTGTATCTGTGTCTGTGTATCTGTGTTTGTGTTTGTGTATCTGTGTCTGTATCTGTGTATCTGTGTCTATGTATCTGTGTATCTGTGTATCTGTGTATCTGTGTATCTGTGTTTGTGTATCTGTGTATCTGTGTATCTGTGTCTGTGTATCTGTGTTTGTGTATCTGTGTCTGTGTATCTGTGTCTGTGTTTGTGTATCTGTGTATCTGTGTCTGTGTATCTGTGTATCTGTGTTTGTGTATCTGTGTCTGTGTATCTGTGTATCTGTGTATCTGTGTATCTGTGTCTGTGTATCTGTGTCTGTGTATCTGTGTGTCTGTGTTTGTGTATCTGTGTGTCTGTGTCTGTGTATCTGTGTCTGTGTATCTGTGTATCTGTGTTTGTGTATCTGTGTCTGTGTATCTGTGTATCTGTGTTTGTGTGTCTGTGTGTCTGTGTTTGTGTATCTGTGTATCTGTGTCTGTGTTTGTGTATCTGTGTATCTGTGTATCTGTGTCTGTGTATCTGTGTCTGTGTGTCTGTGTGTCTGTGTGTCTGTGTATCTGTGTCTGTGTATCTGTGTATCTGTGTATCTGTGTCTGTGTGTCTGTGTGTCTGTGTGTCTGTGTATCTGTGTATCTGTGTATCTGTGTCTGTGTATCTGTGTATCTGTGTCTGTGTGTCTGTGTATCTGTGTGTCTGTGTATCTGTGTCTGTGTGTCTGTGTGTCTGTGTATCTGTGAATGTGTATCTGTGTATCTGTGTATCTGTGTCTGTGTATCTGTGTATCTGTGTCTGTGTATCTGTATCTGTGTATCTGTGTCTGTGTATCTGTGTCTGTGTATCTTTGTCTGTGTATCTGTGTATCTGTGTCTGTGTATCTGTGTCTGTGTATCTGTGTGTCTGTGTATCTGTGTATCTGTGTCTGTGTATCTGTGTCTGTGTATCTGTGTATCTGTGTCTGTGTATCTGTGTCTGTGTATCTGTGTCTGTGTATCTGTGTCTGTGTGTCTGTGTCTGTGTGTCTGTGTCTGTGTATCTGTGTCTGTGTATCTGTGTCTGTGTATCTGTGTATCTGTGTCTGTGTATCTGTGTGTCTGTGTATCTGTGTGTCTGTGTATCTGTGTCTGTGTATCTGTGTCTGTGTATCTGTGTATCTGTGTATCTGCGTATGTGTGTCTGTGTATCTGTGTCTGTGTATCTGTGTATGTGTGTGTGTGTCTGTGTGTGTGTGTCTGTGTATCTGTGTCTGTGTGTCTGTGTGTCTGTGTATGTGTGTCTGTGTATCTGTGTCTGTGTATCTGTGTGTCTGTGTATCTGTGTGTCTGTGTATCTGTGTCTGTGTATCTGTGTCTGTGTATCTGTGTATCTGTGTATCTGTGTATCTGTGTCTGTGTGTCTGTGTATCTGTGTGTGTGTGTATCTGTGTCTGTGTATCTGTGTATCTGTGTCTGTGTGTCTGTGTATCTGTGTCTGTGTATCTGTGTGTGTGTGTATCTGTGTCTGTGTATCTGTGTCTGTGTATCTGTGTCTGTGTATCTGTGTCTGTGTTTATCTGTGTATCTGTGTATCTGTGTCTGTGTATCTGTGTCTGTGTTTATCTGTGTATCTGTGTATCTGTGTCTGTGTATCTGCGTATCTGTGTCTGTGTGTCTGTGTATCTGTGTCTGTGTATCTGTGTATCTGTGTCTGTGTATCTGTGTATCTGTGTCTGTGTATCTGTGTATCTGTGTCTGTGTATCTGTGTCTGTGTATCTGTGTGTCTGTGTATCTGTGTGTCTGTGTATCTGTGTCTGTGTATCTGTGTATCTGTGTGTCTGTGTATCTGTGTGTCTGTGTATCTGTGTATCTGTGTATCTGTGTCTGTGTCTTTGTCTGTGTATCTGTGTGTCTGTGTATCTGTGTGTCTGTGTGTCTGTGTTTGTGTATCTGTGTCTGTGTATCTGTGTCTGTGTGTCTGTGTCTGTGTGTCTGTGTCTGTGTATCTGTGTCTGTGTATCTGTGTCTGTGTATCTGTGTATCTGTGTCTGTGTATCTGTGTGTCTGTGTATCTGTGTGTCTGTGTATCTGTGTCTGTGTATCTGTGTCTGTGTATCTGTGTATCTGTGTATCTGTGTATGTGTGTCTGTGTATCTGTGTCTGTGTATCTGTGTATGTGTGTGTGTGTCTGTGTGTGTGTGTCTGTGTATCTGTGTCTGTGTGTCTGTGTCTGTGTGTCTGTGTATGTGTGTCTGTGTATGTGTGTCTGTGTATCTGTGTCTGTGTATCTGTGTGTCTGTGTATCTGTGTGTCTGTGTATCTGTGTCTGTGTATCTGTGTATCTGTGTATCTGTGTATCTGTGTCTGTGTGTCTGTGTATCTGTGTCTGTGTATCTGTGTGTGTGTGTATCTGTGTCTGTGTATCTGTGTCTGTGTGTCTGTGTATCTGTGTCTGTGTATCTGTGTGTGTGTGTATCTGTGTCTGTGTATCTGTGTCTGTGTATCTGTGTCTGTGTATCTGTGTCTGTGTATCTGTGTCTGTGTTTATCTGTGTATCTGTGTATCTGTGTCTGTGTTTATCTGTGTATCTGTGTATCTGTGTCTGTGTATCTGCGTATCTGTGTCTGTGTGTCTGTGTATCTGTGTCTGTGTATCTGTGTATCTGTGTCTGTGTATCTGTGTATCTGTGTCTGTGTATCTGTGTATCTGTGTCTGTGTATCTGTGTCTGTGTATCTGTGTGTCTGTGTATCTGTGTGTCTGTGTATCTGTGTCTGTGTATCTGTGTATCTGTGTGTCTGTGTATCTGTGTGTCTGTGTATCTGTGTATCTGTGTATCTGTGTCTGTGTCTTTGTCTGTGTATCTGTGTGTCTGTGTATCTGTGTGTCTGTGTGTCTGTGTTTGTGTATCTGTGTCTGTGTATCTGTGTATCTGTGTCTGTGTGTCTGTGTATCTGTGTCTGTGTATCTGTGTCTGTGTATCTGTGTATCTGTGTGTCTGTGTATCTGTGTCTGTGTCTGTGTATCTGTGTCTGTGTGTCTGTGTCTGTGTGTCTGTGTATCTGTGTCTGTGTATCTGTGTGTCTGTGTATCTGTGTCTGTGTATCTGTGTCTGTGTGTCTGTGTCTGTGTGTCTGTGTCTGTGTATCTGTGTCTGTGTATCTGTGTCTGTGTATCTGTGTATCTGTGTCTGTGTATCTGTGTGTCTGTGTATCTGTGTGTCTGTGTATCTGTGTCTGTGTATCTGTGTCTGTGTATCTGTGTATCTGTGTATCTGTGTATGTGTGTCTGTGTATCTGTGTCTGTGTATCTGTGTATGTGTGTGTGTGTCTGTGTGTGTGTGTCTGTGTATCTGTGTCTGTGTGTCTGTGTGTCTGTGTATGTGTGTCTGTGTATCTGTGTCTGTGTATCTGTGTCTGTGTATCTGTGTGTCTGTGTATCTGTGTGTCTGTGTGTCTGTGTATCTGTGTCTGTGTATCTGTGTCTGTGTATCTGTGTATCTGTGTATCTGTGTATCTGTGTCTGTGTGTCTGTGTATCTGTGTGTGTGTGTATCTGTGTCTGTGTATCTGTGTATCTGTGTCTGTGTGTCTGTGTATCTGTGTCTGTGTATCTGTGTGTGTGTGTATCTGTGTCTGTGTATCTGTGTCTGTGTATCTGTGTCTGTGTATCTGTGTCTGTGTTTATCTGTGTATCTGTGTATCTGTGTCTGTGTATCTGTGTCTGTGTTTATCTGTGTATCTGTGTATCTGTGTCTGTGTATCTGCGTATCTGTGTCTGTGTGTCTGTGTATCTGTGTCTGTGTATCTGTGTATCTGTGTCTGTGTATCTGTGTATCTGTGTCTGTGTATCTGTGTATCTGTGTCTGTGTATCTGTGTCTGTGTATCTGTGTGTCTGTGTATCTGTGTCTGTGTATCTGTGTATCTGTGTGTCTGTGTATCTGTGTGTCTGTGTATCTGTGTATCTGTGTATCTGTGTCTGTGTCTTTGTCTGTGTATCTGTGTGTCTGTGTATCTGTGTGTCTGTGTGTCTGTGTTTGTGTATCTGTGTCTGTGTATCTGTGTCTGTGTGTCTGTGTCTGTGTGTCTGTGTCTGTGTATCTGTGTCTGTGTATCTGTGTCTGTGTATCTGTGTATCTGTGTCTGTGTATCTGTGTGTCTGTGTATCTGTGTGTCTGTGTATCTGTGTCTGTGTATCTGTGTCTGTGTATCTGTGTATCTGTGTATCTGTGTATGTGTGTCTGTGTATCTGTGTCTGTGTATCTGTGTATGTGTGTGTGTGTCTGTGTGTGTGTGTCTGTGTGTGTGTGTCTGTGTATCTGTGTCTGTGTGTCTGTGTCTGTGTGTCTGTGTATGTGTGTCTGTGTATGTGTGTCTGTGTATCTGTGTCTGTGTATCTGTGTGTCTGTGTATCTGTGTGTCTGTGTATCTGTGTCTGTGTATCTGTGTATCTGTGTATCTGTGTCTGTGTGTCTGTGTATCTGTGTCTGTGTATCTGTGTGTGTGTGTATCTGTGTCTGTGTATCTGTGTCTGTGTGTCTGTGTATCTGTGTCTGTGTATCTGTGTGTGTGTGTATCTGTGTCTGTGTATCTGTGTCTGTGTATCTGTGTCTGTGTATCTGTGTCTGTGTTTATCTGTGTATCTGTGTATCTGTGTCTGTGTATCTGTGTCTGTGTTTATCTGTGTATCTGTGTATCTGTGTCTGTGTATCTGCGTATCTGTGTCTGTGTGTCTGTGTATCTGTGTCTGTGTATCTGTGTATCTGTGTCTGTGTATCTGTGTATCTGTGTCTGTGTATCTGTGTATCTGTGTCTGTGTATCTGTGTCTGTGTATCTGTGTGTCTGTGTATCTGTGTGTCTGTGTATCTGTGTCTGTGTATCTGTGTATCTGTGTGTCTGTGTATCTGTGTGTCTGTGTATCTGTGTATCTGTGTCTGTGTCTTTGTCTGTGTATCTGTGTGTCTGTGTATCTGTGTGTCTGTGTGTCTGTGTTTGTGTATCTGTGTCTGTGTATCTGTGTATCTGTGTCTGTGTGTCTGTGTATCTGTGTCTGTGTATCTGTGTCTGTGTATCTGTGTATCTGTGTGTCTGTGTATCTGTGTCTGTGTCTGTGTATCTGTGTCTGTGTGTCTGTGTCTGTGTGTCTGTGTATCTGTGTCTGTGTATCTGTGTGTGTGTGTATCTGTGTCTGTGTATCTGTGTCTGTGTATCTGTGTCTGTGTATCTGTGTATCTGTGTCTGTGTATCTGCGTATCTGTGTCTGTGTGTCTGTGTATCTGTGTCTGTGTATCTGTGTCTGTGTATCTGTGTCTGTGTATCTGTGTATCTGTGTATCTGTGTCTGTGTGTCTGTGTGTCTGTGTATCTGTGTATCTGTGTCTGTGTATCTGTGTCTGTGTATCTGTGTATCTGTGTCTGTGTGTCTGTGTATCTGTGTATCTGTGTCTGTGTATCTGTGTCTGTGTGTCTGTGTATCTGTGTCTGTGTATCTGTGTATCTGTGTATCTGTGTGTCTGTGTGTCTATGTATCTGTGTATCTGTGTCTGTGTCTGTGTCTGTGTCTGTGTGTCTGTGTATCTGTGTGTCTGTGTTTGTGTATCTGTGTCTGTGTATCTGTGTATCTGTGTATCTGTGTATCTGTGTCTGTGTGTCTGTGTATCTGTGTCTGTGTATCTGTGTCTGTGTATCTGTGTTTGTGTTTGTGTCTGTGTATCTGTGTCTGTGTATCTGTGTCTGTATCTGTGTATCTGTGTCTGTGTATCTGTGTATCTGTGTTTCTGTGTCTGTGTATCTGTGTATCTGTGTTTGTGTCTGTGTTTGTGTATCGGTGTATCTGTGTCTGTGTATCTGTGTGACGACCCCGAGTCTCCTCCTCCTGACTTCAGGGGTGCTGATCATTGGAGTTTCCTGATTGGCTAATCTTCTGTTAATTGATCGTTAGCTAGAGTACAAGAGAGTGCTGTGTCTCATTCCAATCGGGCACTTCAGGGAGAAAGGATTCCTCCTGAGTGTCTCTGTTGTATGCTTTGCTTTACACCTGTAGCGTCATTTTTGTTATCTTTGTTTGTTTGATTGTTTACTTACTCCTAGACTTATGTTTATTATTGTTATTATTTTGGGTATATGTAGTGATGGCAAAATGAAGCCCCATGAAGCAGTGAAGCCCTGCAGGGAAATGCTTCACACACACATAGGGCTTCAAGATGATTCATTTGCTCGACTACCCCATCATGTGGGCAGAAAAATGTATAACATGCTTGGTGCTTGCAATAAAATGGTAGGATGTGAATCATGCTCTGAATACAAAAATATTATTTGACGAGTTTTAACATGTATTGTTTTGTGTTACTTTTTTTGTTTGTTTTTGCTTATGCAACAAGTGAAAATGTTAAATAAGGAGGTAAAATAAAGAGTTTATTCATTTTTATTTAAAAACAATTTTTTTCCACTATGGCTTTCAAAGTCTAAAAAAATATAATTTATTGAATTGAAAAGTATTGAAATGTGATAATAAAGTGCTCAGCCAAGTCAACCTTCTCAGCTAAATTGAATTACATATGTAAGAGTTAAAAAAACAACTATACAGTGTAGTGTGGGGCTATGAATATAAATGGGCTACCTGAGCCAGGTTCAACCTGGTTGGTCTTCTCGTTGCCATGCAAGACTCTAAAGTGCCTTAGCATAGTTGAGGTGTTATTATTATAACTTAGCTCCTTGGAACACATCAGATGCTTCAGCTACAAGTATTCAGAAAAGTTGTCACATTTTATTTTATTCATTAATGGAATCTATTACATAGTAATTGCAAGTGCCTTACATTCTTAGGTGAGAACAACTCAAAGTGCTCCCAAACAGGGGAACATCTCCTCTTTCTTGCTGGTTCCATCGCAAAAAAAGAAGCTCGAATCGAATGCCAAAAACAGCGCAATAAAGGGACCCAAAAACACAAAAAGCGAGGGACGATACATAGTGTTTCACTGCCGCTTTTATTTCGAGCTGCACTCAAACCTAGCGAATCCTTTCCTGAAGCAGTCACGTGGTACACCCGCTACACGGGGCTTTAAACGTCAGCACTTACGTCAGCAACACGCGCATCAACCCGCGGTTCATGAACCACTCATCAGATTACTCGACACACGCTTCAGGGATTCGAACCGAGAAGCACATCACTAGGTATATGTTTAATTTAAATAAAACTTTTGTTTGATTAAACATCTTGCCTGATCCCTCTTTCATGTTGCGATCTAAAACGAGCTGGTCGTAACATGAAATTGGAGGCTCGTCCGAGATTGCTACACGTGTAAGTAAATGCATAAAGTTTTGTGTTCACTTTGTGACTGAGTAGACTCCAGTTAGTTAGAGTGTTCTCAGCTGGATTTACAATCCTTCCATCGAGACACTATTTGTTATTTTGCCTTTGTTATTTTTGAAGGTTATTCTGGACGGAGGTATATAATCTCTGTCGGGGGCACGCTTCAGACTTTGGTTTGAAAACCAAATGTTCTGAGTTCAGCGTTTAAATACCGCCTCGAGTCCGGTACACCTTTGAAGATTAGATAGGTTTAGTTAGGAACTGGAGTCTCTCTTTCACTTTAGGTGACACATTTGTTAAATTTGTGTCCGTATTCTATCCTGCTACACATGGAGATAAGTGTGGAATGACTTGTGGTAAGTTATATTTTTATCTCATGACTAAAGCGGATATTTTCCTTAGAGCATGTATGTGTGACAATTCCTAGTGAAGTGGCTTATGGGATTTGTAGTTCTACTGCTTAGTTTAGCATTACGTGTGTTTGTTTGTTTTGCTGTTGTTTCTTTGTTGCTGGTCTTAAATAGAAATGTCGTCGATAATCGAGGACTTCGTCACATTTCCTTCTGAAATCTTATTGGAAAAATGCACGAAGGAAGAGCTGTTACAGATTGCAGAGCAATTTGATGTAGAGCTAACGAGTAACGATAAGAAGCTCAAAGAAATGCTAATGGAAACTGTGAAAACTGCACTTTCTGAGCGAGGTGTTTTAAAGGTAAGAGCACAGGACATTCGTCCTGAAGGATCTTTAACCTCTCTTTACACTGCCGATCAAAATGTGAGGTTTAACGAGATGTCGTTAGAAGAAAAACAGTTGAGTGTTGATGCAGAAAAACTGCGTGTTGAAAGTAATGCTTGCGCGTTAAAAGGAAAAGAATTAGAAAACGACTTTGAGATAAGAAAATTAGAGTTACAGCATAACCTAGAGTTAAAACAGACACTGGAGTTACGCAAGTTGGAATTACAATCTGAAAGGGAAGAAAGAGAATTCCAATTGAGAAAACTTGAGTTAGAATTGAAGGCCCAAACAGTTGAAACTCCAACTCGTGCGTCACCTATCAAATCGAACTTGTCTCCACCTAGTTTTGATGTTTACAAAAACATTAGACTAGTGCCGCAATTTTTGGAGATGGAGGTAGAGAAGTACTTTCAACATTTTGAGCGGGTTGCACAATCTTTGAGGTGGCCAAAAGAGTTTTGGACCTTGTTGTTGCATTGTGTTTTAATAGGAAGGGCACAAGAAGTTTATTCATCATTGACCATGGAACAAAGTAGTGATTATGAAATTGTCAAGTCTGCTGTTCTATATGCTTATGAGTTGGCACCTGAAGCGTATCGACAGAAATTTAGAAATCACTTTAAGACTGAGAAGTGTACATTTTTAGAGTTCGCTAGAGAGAAAGAGAACTTGTTTGACCGTTGGTGTTCCTCATTAAAAATAACCACTAAGGAACAGCTTAGAGAACTGATTCTTTTAGAGGAATTCAAAAGCTGTGTCCCGAAAGATGTGGCTATGTATCTTAATGAGCACAAAGTGAGTAAAATGTCAGAAGCTGCTCTCATGGCAGAGGAATTCATTCTTACTCATCAACTTTCTATTAGGCACTTGAGTGATTTGAATACATCTAAGTCGAGTGTTGCTGAGAAAAGTAGAAAGATGGTTGCGCGTCAGAATACAGTGTCAAATGTCGCTGATATCCCAGTCATGCGAAAGAAAGGTGACCTGATTTGCTTTTATTGTAAAAAGCCAGGCCATAAGATCAATGATTGTATAACTCTTAAAAAGAAAGAGGAGAGAGTTAAACCTGTTGGTTTGATTTCTAAGTCGAACGTGAAACACAATTCTACTCTAGTTAACCAGCAGATGGAACAGGTCAATGTTACTGAGATGGAGAGTGTTAAAAATAATGCTGATTTTGCACCATTTCTCACTGAAGGGTCGGTGGCTTTATCTAATTCAGATGAGACTGTACCTGTACGCATCCTTCGAGATACTGGGGCAGGGCAATCTTTTCTGATGGAAGGACTGTTGCCTTTGTCTGAACGTACTGCTACAGGAACACAGGTACTGGTCAGAGGACTTGAGATGGGATACACCGAAGTTCCTCTACATCGCATTTATCTTGACTCTAATCTTGTATCAGGTGAGGTAGTAGTTGGCGTTCGCGCCATGCTTCCTGTCCCTGGTGTAACTTTCATACTGGGCAATGATTTAGCTGGAGGAAATGTCTGGGAAAAGTCAGATGGTGATGTTCCACCTATAGTGGTCTCTACTGTTGAGGAATTAAGTGGATCTTCTGATTGTCTTGGTTTATACCCAGCATGCGCAGTTACTCGGGCAATGACTAAGAGAGGTGTAACAGATGAAACTGAGAATATTCTTAGTAATACTTTTCTTGTTTCTGATGATGTCTCCCTTACAGAACCTAGTAATGTGTGTACGGATATGGACGAGATGAAATCTGTTTGTGAATCACAGACTGTTGTTGATTATGGAACCGACGTGTCTAATTTTACATCAAATAGTCCATTTGTCTGTGACCATTTTAATGCTTGTGATTTATCTCCACTTTTTAGTGTAACTCGAGATGATCTTGTCAAAGCACAACAGGCAGATGATACACTCCACAATTTGTTCTCTTCAGTTCATGACAAAAGAGACAAGACTTCATTACCTTTTTATTTTCTCCAGGATGGATTGCTTTGTAGACAAAAACCTGTGAGTTCTAACTCTTCACTTAACCCTAGGATCCAAATCGTAGTTCCTTCTAAATTCCATCATGATCTGTTACAGCTTTCACATCAAGGCTTGGCTGGTCATACGGGTGTGCGAAAGACCTATGATAGAGTTTTGAGGAAATTTTATTGGCCTAGATGTAAGCGAGATGTGATTCATTTCATAAGGTCCTGCCATACTTGTCAAATGACTGGAAAACCAAACCAAAAAGTACCAGTAGCTCCATTACAGCCTATTGCTGCAGTTACTACTCCTTTTTCACATTTGACAGTTGATTGTGTTGGTCCTTTACCATGATCTAAGTCTGGACATGCTTATTTATTCACCATAATGTGTCAAACTACACGTTACCCTGCAGCATATCCACTCAGATCAATCACTAGCAAAGCCATTTTAAAAGCTTTAACAAGCTTCATGTCTATTTTTGGTATTCCGAAGACAATTCAGTCTGATCAAGGTTCAAATTTTATGTCCCGAAACTTTTCGAAGGTCATGCGACAACTTGAGGTTAAACATAACATTTCAAGTGCTTATCATCCTCAAAGTCAAGGAAGTCTTGAGAGATTCCATCAGACTCTTAAATCACTTTTAAGATCGTATTATGTAGAACTTGACAGTGACTGGGAGGAAGGTTTACCTTGGATGTTATTGGCAATTCGAGAAGTTGTGCAAGAGAGCATAGGTTTTAGCCCTAATGAACTGGTGTTTGGACACACTGTTAGGGGTCCTATCGCTGTCTTGGCAGATGACTGGACAAACTTTGATCCTCCTGAGAATGTTTTGGATTATGTAAGCAGTTTCCGGTATCGACTCTATGAGAGTAGAGCAATAGCTTTACGAAAGTTAGCTAAGTCTCAAGGGAAGATGCAGAAATTGTTCGATCGCAAAGCCCAATCTAGACATTTTCAAGTAGGTGATCAAGTACTAGCGTTGTTACCCATGTCCGTTTCAGGCTTGGTTTGCTGGACCATATACGGTTTTGAAAAGTCTTCCGAATAACAATTATTTGTTGAATACACCCGATCGGCGAAAGAGAACTCAGGTTTGTCATGTAAACTTATTGAAGTTATGCGTAACCCCTGTAGCTTCTTTGTCTGTTAATGTTGTGAAAACCGCTGGAAGTACAGACCCGAAAGATTCAGAAGCCTCTGTAGAGCTGGATGCCCATCTAGAGGAGATGAAAGGTCCTTCTCGAGGAGAAGTCGAAGGGCGCCTAAGTAATTCTGAAGTGCTTGGAAATTTGGCTTGCCATTTATCTCATCTGTCTGAGGTAGAAAAGACTGATATAATTCAGTTGGTAAACTTGTTTCCTTCTCTTTTTTCTGATGTCCCTACTCGAACCTCTGTCATAGGGCATAGATAGATAGATAATTTATTGTCATTTCACATGTACAAGTACAGTGTAACGAAATTAAACTTGGAGTCAAGTCTCCTAGCCGCTGCGTGTGCACGCGCCGCCATACTTTTTCCAGAAATTACAGAATGCAGATTAGCAAGCGTTACATACATTACACATAGGAAACATAATAATGCAATTTTTACACACACAGTCCACGAGGTCACGTGTAGGAATTTTTTGGGAGTTTTGGGGGCGGAATAGGTAAGAACAGATAGGCAGGACACTCAGACGGTTGAGAGGGAGAGAGTTAGTTAGTCACAGCATCAGATGTTATGAGAACAGCTCTGTGGCTTTGTCCCTGAAGGAAGATAAGGGCGACCAGGCTGACGTCATCATGCTGGATTCCCAACAGAGAAATAGAGGCAGAAAAGTCTTAAAGTCCCTTTTTATTAATCCATTTTCGATCTTCGGTAATTTGTCCATAATCAGTTCAGTTCAGTTCTGGTCCTCAGCACCGTGTCCAACCTTATAGCCAGACCAGATACCATCCGTGAGAGATCACCAAACTGTCTCGCTGTCCCGACTGTGTTGTTGCGGTACAGTTCACACAGGTTACGAGTCAGTTCCTCAATCTTAACCACTCGCAGATCTAATTCCTTCACACGGTCAGACACGGCCTCGAGGCAATTCTTCATATCCACAGACAGCGGCTCGGTGAATTTGCTCGCAGCTGTCTTCCCAATCTTCCGATAAGTCAGGAAAATTCCGAAGCCAAAGAATAGGAATCCCGCTATCAGTAATCCAATCATATATAAATCTTCTGCATCTTCAATCGATAGTGCCTCTAGGCACAGGACCTGCCAGTTGTTCCATGGGTCCATCGCATACCCAGCAGCAAACGTCCCATCCGGGCAGGTGGGCTCTCCCGGAGCTGCCTTTCTTTGTGAAAAAATCTTGTCGATCGCGCTGATTGACCAGTTGATCAATTCCATTTCAATATTGTCAGGAGTCCAGTAGCAGCGGGTCAGAGGAAAAAAAACAGACAGAATGCTGCGCAAGGGCAAAGCAGGTCAGAGCAGGAGCTTAGGAAAACACGTCTGAAGTGTCTGGAGTCAGGAAGAGGAGAGTCATGGAGTCATGACATTGATGTCGGAACAGCTCACCCAGTGAAACAACATGCATACCGTGTCAATCCTGTAAAAAGGAAGCTGCTCCTGTGTTGGTTACTCCTAATTTTGAGAAGCGTTTTCTACTTGCGTTGATGCTAGTGCTTATGGGGCTGGCGCTGTTCTCTTACAGGAAGATCGTAATGGAATCGAACATCCAATCAGCTATTTTTCGAAGAAATTCAACCGTCACCAACAAGTGTATTCCACGGTGGAAAAAGAGGCCTTAGCCCTCATTTTAGCCGTTCAGCATATCGAGATCTATTTGAGTGCGATCTGTGGTCCCATTATTGTATATACTGACCATAATCCGTTGACTTTCCTAGATCGAATGCGCGGCAAGAATCAGAGGATCATGAGATGGAGCCTTATTTTACAACCGTTCCACTTACAGATCAAGCACATACGTGGCAAGGATAATATAATTGCGGATGCACTGTCACGAATTTGTGAATTTAAGACGTACCAGACGTCCGAATCTGGTATTTTTCTTTTCTCCATTTCGTCTCTCTAAATATCCTAGGGCCCAGGATTCCGGGAGTGAAATTGGAGTTGGAGTTATGGAGATGAGTATTGAAAACTATTGCACATTCACATTTGAAAAGTTGTTTTGCCTTTGAATTTTTTCTTTTGTTTTGTTCGGTTCTTTAGGGGAACCTCATTTTGGTGTGGGAGGTGTGACGACCCCGAGTCTCCTCCTCCTGACTTCAGGGGTGCTGATCATTGGAGTTTCCTGATTGGCTAATCTTCTGTTAATTGATCGTTAGCTAGAGTACAAGAGAGTGCTGTCTCATTCCAATCGGGCACTTCAGGGAGAAAGGATTCCTCCTGAGTGTCTCTGTTGTATGCTTTGCTTTACACCTGTAGCGCCATTTTTGTTATCTTTGTTTGATTGTTTACTTACTCCTAGACTTATGTTTATTATTGTTATTATTTTGGGTATATGTTTAATTTAAATAAAACTTTTGTTTGATTAAACATCTTGCCTGATCCCTCTTTCATGTTGCGATCTAAAACGAGCTGGTCGTAACAATCTGTGTGTTTGTGTGTCTGTGTTTGTGTTTGTGTATCTGTGTCTGATGCAAACAGACACAGAGGGGCCTCCTTTCCCTGTGACAAAAGAACATTACCACACTGCTGCCGAAACCCGGAAGAAAGAGGGAGAAAGGAGGCAGGGTCAGCGTGCTGAGAATCAGGGGCTCTTTTATTTCCTCAGACTTGAACAAAAACAAAACTACCAAAACATGCGCGTTCGGCGCTCACGCTTCACTCTCTGTGAGTCACGCCTCTTTCTCTTGGTTTCGTTTCTCTCTCGGTTTCGTTTCACTCTTAGTTTCGTTTAACTTCTCTCAGTTGCACTCGTGAGCCTCGCGTTCTCTGCTTCCGTGGTGACTCGCGTCTCGCCGGGGTCTCTCTCCCCATCTCTCACTTCCCGGCTCAATGAGACACAGGTGTTTCTTCAATTTGCACTTGCTCGTCTCCCGACTCTCTCTCCCGCTGCAGACCTCGCTGAACCACGCCCCCTCGCCACAGTCATCACTGTAAAGTCCACCATTACCCCCCACTCGTCATCACCACGGCCGTGGCCGCGCTCCGCGGATTCTTTATATTTGTCGGATAGGACGCACCAACTTTCCCCCCCCAGTTTTGGGGAGGAAAAAGATTAGATTAGATTAGATTCAACTTTATTGTCATTACACAAGTACAGGTACAAGGCAACGAAATGCAGTTTAGGTCTAACCAGAAGTGCAATAGCAGCAAGTGCAGGATATATACAATGGTTGCATAAGTGCAGGATATGGAGATGTACAGGATTTACAGGTAATATGTACAATGAGTATAAATATACAGATGGTTATTACTATAACAGGTGAGTGTGTGCTATAAATATAATTACAGGTGTCTATAAACAGCATTTACAGGTGAATATGTGCTATAAATGTAAATGTATATACAGATGTCTAACTATAAACAGAATTTACAGGAAGATGTATACAATTGTTAGCTTAAGGTAAGCAGTAGATTTAAGGTAGTGCAATGAGCATGGACAGTGCAAATAAGTGAGATGCGAAATGTAAACAGTTGGTACTGTATGAACAGTTGGTAGTGCAAATGAGCAGCTAAAGTACAGTAGTGCAAGTGTAAACAGTTAGGTAATGAACAGTCGGCAGTGCAAATGGCACAAATAAGTAACAGAGTGAGCGAAGAGTCTATAGGGTAGTAGTGGGGGGGGCAGTGAAGGAGTCTGGTGTGGTGTGGTGTGGGATGGGATGGTGGGGGGTGAGAGGAGAGTCTGTGAGGGGAGTGGGGTGGTGGGGGGTGAGGAGAGTCTGTGAGGGGAGTGGGATGGTGGTGGGGGGGAGAGAGGAGTCTATGAGGGGAGTGGGATGGTGGGGGGGTAAGAGGAGACTCTTTGAGGGGAGTGGGATGGTGGGGGGGTAAGAGGAGAGTATGTGAGGGGAGTGGGATGGTGGTGGGGGTAAGAGGAGAGTATGTGAGGGGAGTGGGATGGTGGTGGGGGTAAGAGGAGAGTCTTTGAGGGGAGTGGGATGGTGGGGGGGGGGGGGGGGGTAAGAGGAGAGTCTATGAGGGGAGTGGGATGGTGGTGGGGGAGAGAGGAGTCTATGAGGGGAGTGGGATGGTGGTGGGGGAGAGAGGAGTCTATGAGGGGAGTGGGATGGTGGTGGGGGAGAGAGGAGTCTATGAGGGGAGTGAGATGGTGGTGGGGGAGAGAGGAGTCTATGAGGGGAGTGGGATGGTGGTGGGGGAGAGAGGAGTCTATGAGGGGAGTGGGATGGTGGTGGGGGAGAGAGGAGTCTATGAGGGGAGTGGGATGGTGGTGGGGGAGAGAGGAGTCTATGAGGGGAGTGGGATGGTGGGGGGGGAGAGAGGAGTCTATGAGGGGAGTGGGATGGTGGGGGGGGAGGAGTCTATGAGGGGAGTGGGATGGTGGGGGGGAGGAGTCTATGAGGGGAGTGGGATGGTGGTAAGAGGAGAGTCTGTGAGGGGAGTGGGATGGTGGTGGGGGAGAGAGGAGTCTATGAGGGGAGTGGGATGGTGGGGGGGGGAGGAGTCTATGAGGGGAGTGGGATGGTGGGGGGGGGAGGAGTCAATGAGGGGAGTGGGATGGTGGTAAGAGGAGAGTCTGTGAGGGGAGTGGGATGGTGGTGGGGGAGAGAGGAGTCTATGAGGGGAGTGGGATGGTGGGGAGGTAAGAGGAGAGTCTGTGAGGGGAGTGGGATGGTGGTGGGGGAGAGAGGAGTCTATGAGGGGAGTGGGATGGTGGTGGGGGGGTAAGAGGAGAGTCTATGAGGGGAGTGGGATGGTGGTGGGGGAGAGAGGAGTCTATGAGGGGAGTGGGATGGTGGTGGGGGAGAGAGGAGTCTATGAGGGGAGTGGGATGGTGGTGGGGGGGAAAGGAGTCTGTGAGGGGAGTGGGAAGGTGGGGGGGAGAGGAGTCTATGAGGGGAGTGGGCTGGTGGGGGGGTTAGAGGGGAGTTTGTGAGGGGAGTGGGAGGGTAAGAGGAGTCTATGAGGGTGGTAGGATGGTGGTGGGGGGCAGGGGGGTGAGAGTAGAGTCTATGAGGGGAATGGGATGGTGGGGGTTGAGAGGAGAGTCTGGATGGGAGTGGGATGGTGGTGGGGGAGAGAGGAGTCTATGAGGGGAGTGGGATGGTGGTGGGGGAGAGAGGAGTCTATGAGGGGAGTGGGATGGTGGGGGGGGGATGAGTCTATGAGGGGAGTGGGATGGTGGGGGGGAGGAGTCTATGAGGGTAGTGGGATGGTGGGGGGGGGGAGTCTATGAGGGGAGTGGGATGGTGGTAAGAGGAGAGTCTGTGAGGGGAGTGGGATGGTGGTGGGGGAGAGAGGAGTCTATGAGGGGAGTGGGATGGTGGGGGGGGGAGTCTATGAGGGGAGTGGGATGGTGGTAAGAGGAGAGTCTATGAGGGGAGTGGGATGGTGGGGGGGAGGAGTCTATGAGGGGAGTGGGATGGTGGTAAGAGGAGAGTCTGTGAGGGGAGTGGGATGGTGGTGGGGGGGAAAGGAGTCTGTGAGGGGAGTGTGAAGGTGGGGGGGAGAGGAGTCTATGAGGGGAGTGGGCTGGTGGGGGGGTTAGAGGGGAGTTTGTGAGGGGAGTGGGAGGGTAAGAGGAGTCTATGAGGGTGGTAGGATGGTGGTGGGGGGCAGGGGGGTGAGAGTAGAGTCTATGAGGGGAATGGGATGGTGGGGGTTGAGAGGAGAGTCTGGATGGGAGTGGGATGGTGGTGGGGGAGAGAGGAGTCTATGAGGGGAGTGGGATGGTGGTGGGGGAGAGAGGAGAGTCTGTGAGGGGAGTGGGATGGTGGTGGGGGAGAGAGGAGTCTATGAGGGGAGTGGGATGGTGGGGGGTGAGAGAGGAGAGTCTGTGAGGGGAGTGGGATGGTGGTGGGGGAGAGAGGAGTCTATGAGGGGAGTGTGATGGTGGGGGGTGAGAGAGGAGAGTCTCTGAGGGGAGTGGGATGGTGGTGGGGGGGAAAGGAGTCTGTGAGGGGAGTGGGAAGGTGGGGGAGAGAGGAGTCTATGAGGGGAGTGGGATGGTGGTGGGGGAGAGAGGAGTCTATGAGGGGAGTGGGATGGTGGTGGGGGAGAGAGGAGTCTATGAGGGGAGTGGGATGGTGGGGGGTGAGAGAGGAGAGTCTATGAGGGGAGTGGGATGGTGGGGGGTGAGAGAGGAGAGTCTGTGAGGGGAGTGGGATGGTGGTGGGGGGGAAAGGAGTCTGTGAGGGGAGTGGGAAGGTGGGGGAGAGAGGAGTCTATGAGGGGAGTGGGATGGTGGTGGGGGAGAGAGGAGTCTATGAGGGGAGTGGGATGGTGGGGTGTGAGAGGAGAGTCTATGAGAGGAGTGGGATGGTGGTGGGGGGGAAAGGAGTCTGTGAGGGGAGTGGGATGGTGGTGGGGGAGAGAGGAGTCTATGAGGGGAGTGGGATGGTGGTGGGGGAGAGAGGAGTCTATGAGGGGAGTGGGATGGTGGGGTGTGAGAGGAGAGTCTATGAGAGGAGTGGGATGGTGGTGGGGGGTAAGAGGAGAGTTTATGAGGGGAGTGGGATGGTGGTGGGGGAGAGAGGAGTCTATGAGGGGAGTGGGATGGTGGTGGGGGAGAGAGGAGTCTATGAGGGGAGTGGGATGGTGGTGGGGGAGAGAGGAGTCTATGAGGGGAGTGAGATGGTGGTGGGGGAGAGAGGAGTCTATGAGGGGAGTGGGATGGTGGGGGGTGAGAGAGGAGAGTCTATGAGGGGAGTGGGATGGTGGGGGGTGAGAGAGGAGAGTCTGTGAGGGGAGTGGGATGGTGGTGGGGGGGAAAGGAGTCTGTGAGGGGAGTGGGAAGGTGGGGGAGAGAGGAGTCTATGAGAGGAGTGGGCTGGTGGGGGGGTTAGAGGGGAGTCTGTGAGGGGAGTGGGAGGGTAAGAGGAGTCTATGAGGGTGGTAGGATGGTGGTGGGGGGCAGGGGGGTGAGAGTAGAGTCTATGAGGGGAATGGGATGGTGGGGGTTGAGAGGAGAGTCTGGATGGGAGTGGGATGGTGGTGGGGGAGAGAGGAGTCTATGAGGGGAGTGGGATGGTGGTGGGGGAGAGAGGAGTCTATGAGGGGAGTGGGATGGTGGGGGGGGAGGAGTCTATGAGGGGAGTGGGATGGTGGGGGGGGGAGGAGTCTATGAGGGGAGTGGGATGGTGGTAAGAGGAGAGTCTGTGAGGGGAGTGGGATGGTGGTGGGGGAGAGAGGAGTCTATGAGGGGAGTGGGATGGTGGGGTGTGAGAGGAGAGTCTATGAGGGGAGTGGGATGGTGGGGGGGAGGAGTCTATGAGGGGAGTGGGATGGTGGTAAGAGGAGAGTCTGTGAGGGGAGTGGGATGGTGGTGGGGGAGAGAGGAGTCTATGAGGGGAGTGGGATGGTGGGGGGGTAAGAGGAGAGTCTATGAGGGGAGTGGGATGGTGGGGTGTGAGAGAGGAGAGTCTGTGAGGGGAGTGGGATGGTGGTGGGGGGGAAAGGAGTCTATGAGGGGAGTGGGATGGTGGGGGGGGGGAGTCTATGAGGGGAGTGGGATGGGGGGGGAGGAGTCTATGAGGGGAGTGGGATGGTGGGGGGGAGGAGTCTATGAGGGGAGTGGGATGGTGGGGGGGGGGAGTCTATGAGGGGAGTGGGATGGTGGTAAGAGGAGAGTCTGTGAGGGGAGTGGGATGGTGGTGGGGGGGGAGTCTATGAGGGGAGTGGGATGGGGGGGGGGAGGAGTCTATGAGGGGAGTGGGATGGTGGGGGGGGGAGTCTATGAGGGGAGTGGGATGGTGGTAAGAGGAGAGTCTGTGAGGGGAGTGGGATGGTGGTGGGGGAGAGAGGAGTCTATGAGGGGAGTGGGATGGTGGGGGGGAGGAGTCTATGAGGGGAGTGGGATGGTGGTAAGAGGAGAGTCTGTGAGGGGAGTGGGATGGTGGGGGTTGAGAGGAGAGTCTGGATGGGAGTGGGATGGTGGTGGGGGAGAGAGGAGTCTATGAGGGGAGTGGGATGGTGGTGGGGGAGAGAGGAGTCTATGAGGGGAGTGGGATGGTGGTGGGGGAGAGAGGAGTCTATGAGGGGAGTGGGATGGTGGGGTGTGAGAGGAGAGTCTATGAGAGGAGTGGGATGGTGGTGGGGGGGTAAGAGGAGAGTTTATGAGGGGAGTGGGATGGTGGGGGGTGAGAGAGGAGAGTCTGTGAGGGGAGTGGGATGGTGGTGGGGGGGAAAGGAGTCTGTGAGGGGAGTGGGAAGGTGGGGGAGAGAGGAGTCTATGAGGGGAGTGGGATGGTGGTGGGGGAGAGAGGAGTCTATGAGGGGAGTGGGATGGTGGTGGGGGAGAGAGGAGTCTATGAGGGGAGTGGGATGGTGGGGGGTGAGAGAGGAGAGTCTGTGAGGGGAGTGGGATGGTGGTGGGGGGGAAAGGAGTCTGTGAGGGGAGTGGGAAGGTGGGGGGGAGAGGAGTCTATGAGAGGAGTGGGCTGGTGGGGGGGTTAGAGGGGAGTCTGTGAGGGGAGTGGGAGGGTAAGAGGAGTCTATGAGGGTGGTAGGATGGTGGTAAGAGGAGAGTCTGTGAGGGGAGTGGGATGGTGGTGGGGGAGAGAGGAGTCTATGAGGGGAGTGGGATGGTGGGGGGGTAAGAGGAGAGTCTATGAGGGGAGTGGGATGGTGGGGTGTGAGAGAGGAGAGTCTGTGAGGGGAGTGGGATGGTGGTGGGGGGGAAAGGAGTCTATGAGGGGAGTGGGATGGTGGGGTTGGGGAGTCTATGAGGGGAGTGGGATGGTGGTAAGAGGAGAGTCTGTGAGGGGAGTGGGATGGTGGTGGGGGAGAGAGGAGTCAATGAGGGGAGTGGGATGGTGGGGGGGAGGAGTCTATGAGGGGAGTGGGATGGTGGTAAGAGGAGAGTCTGTGAGGGGAGTGGGATGGTGGGGGTTGAGAGGAGAGTCTGGATGGGAGTGGGATGGTGGTGGGGGAGAGAGGAGTCTATGAGGGGAGTGGGATGGTGGTGGGGGAGAGAGGAGTCTATGAGGGGAGTGGGATGGTGGTGGGGGAGAGAGGAGTCTATGAGGGGAGTGGGATGGTTGGGGGGGGGAGGAGTCTATGAGGGGAGTGGGATGGGGGGGGAGGAGTCTATGAGGGGAGTGGGATGGTGGGGGGGAGGAGTCTATGAGGGGAGTGGGATGGTGGTAAGAGGAGAGTCTGTGAGGGGAGTGGGATGGTGGTGGGGGAGAGAGGAGTCTATGAGGGGAGTGGGATGGTGGTGGGGGAGAGAGGAGTCTATGAGGGGAGTGGGATGGTTGGGGGGGGGAGGAGTCTATGAGGGGAGTGGGATGGGGGGGGAGGAGTCTATGAGGGGAGTGGGATGGTGGTAAGAGGAGAGTCTGTGAGGGGAGTGGGATGGTGGTGGGGGAGAGAGGAGTCTATGAGGGGAGTGGGATGGTGGGGGGGAGGAGTCTATGAGGGGAGTGGGATGGTGGTAAGAGGAGAGTCTGTGAGGGGAGTGGGATGGTGGTGGGGGAGAGATGAGTCTATGAGGGGAGTGGGATGGTGGGGGGGTAAGAGGAGAGTCTATGAGGGGAGTGGGATGGTGGGGTGTGAGAGGAGAGTGTATGAGGGGAGTGGGATGGTGGTGGGGGGGTAAGAGGAGAGTTTATGAGGGGAGTGGGATGGTGGTGGGGGAGAGAGGAGTCTATGAGGGGAGTGGGATGGTGGGGGGTGAGAGAGGAGAGTCTGTGAGGGGAGTGGGATGGTGGTGGGGGGGAAAGGAGTCTGTGAGGGGAGTGGGAAGGTGGGGGAGAGAGGAGTCTATGAGGGGAGTGGGATGGTGGGGGGTGAGAGAGGAGAGTCTGTGAGGGGAGTGGGATGGTGGTGGGGGGGAAAGGAGTCTGTGAGGGGAGTGGGAAGGTGGGGGGGAGAGGAGTCTATGAGAGGAGTGGGCTGGTGGGGGGGTTAGAGGGGAGTCTGTGAGGGGAGTGGGAGGGTAAGAGGAGTCTATGAGGGTGGTAGGATGGTGGTGGGGGGCAGGGGGGTGAGAGTAGAGTCTATGAGGGGAATGGGATGGTGGGGGTTGAGAGGAGAGTCTGGATGGGAGTGGGATGGTGGTGGGGGAGAGAGGAGTCTATTGGGGGAGTGGGATGGTGGTGGGGGAGAGAGGAGTCTATGAGGGGAGTGGGATGGTGGTAAGAGGAGAGTCTGTGAGGGGAGTGGGATGGTGGTGGGGGAGAGAGGAGTCTATGAGGGGAGTGGGATGGTGGGGTGTGAGAGGAGAGTCTATGAGGGGAGTGGGATGGTGGGGGGGAGGAGTCTATGAGGGGAGTGGGATGGTGGTAAGAGGAGAGTCTGGATGGGAGTGGGATGGTGGTGGGGGAGAGAGGAGTCTATGAGGGGAGTGGGATGGTGGGGGGGGGGGGGAGTCTATGAGGGGAGTGGGATGGGGGGGGAGGAGTCTATGAGGGGAGTGGGATGGTGGGGGGGAGGAGTCTATGAGGGGAGTGGGATGGTGGGGGGGGGGAGTCTATGAGGGGAGTGGGATGGTGGTAAGAGGAGAGTCTGTGAGGGGAGTGGGATGGTGGTGGGGGAGAGAGGAGTCTATGAGGGGAGTGGGATGGTGGGGGGGAGGAGTCTATGAGGGGAGTGGGATGGTGGGGGGGGAGTCTATGAGGGGAGTGGGATGGTGGTAAGAGGAGAGTCTGTGAGGGGAGTGGGATGGTGGTGGGGGAGAGAGGAGTCTATGAGGGGAGTGGGATGATGGGGGGGTAAGAGGAGAGTCTATGAGGGGAGTGGGATGGTGGGGTGTGAGAGGAGAGTGTATGAGGGGAGTGGGATGGTGGTGGGGGGGTAAGAGGAGAGTTTATGAGGAGAGTGGGATGGTGGTGGGGGAGAGAGGAGTCTATGAGGGGAGTGGGATGGTGGTGGGGGAGAGAGGAGTCTATGAGGGGAGTGGGATGGTGGGGTGTGAGAGGAGAGTCTATGAGGGGAGTGGGATGGTGGTAAGAGGAGAGTCTGTGAGGGGAGTGGGATGGTGGTGGGGGAGAGAGGAGTCTATGAGGGGAGTGGGATGATGGGGGGGTAAGAGGAGAGTCTATGAGGGGAGTGGGATGGTGGGGTGTGAGAGGAGAGTGTATGAGGGGAGTGGGATGGTGGTGGGGGGGTAAGAGGAGAGTTTATGAGGAGAGTGGGATGGTGGTGGGGGAGAGAGGAGTCTATGAGGGGAGTGGGATGGTGGTGGGGGAGAGAGGAGTCTATGAGGGGAGTGGGATGGTGGGGTGTGAGAGGAGAGTCTATGAGGGGAGTGGGATGGTGGTGGGGGGGTAAGAGGAGAGTTTATGAGGTGAGTGGGATGGTGGTGGGGGAGAGAGGAGTCTATGAGGGGAGTGGGATGGTGGTGGGGGAGAGAGGAGTCTATGAGGGGAGTGGGATGGTGGTGGGGGAGAGAGGAGTCTATGAGGGGAGTGGGATGGTGGGGGGTGAGAGAGGAGAGTCTGTGAGGGGAGTGGGATGGTGGTGGGGGGGAAAGGAGTCTGTGAGGGGAGTGGGATGGTGGGGGGTGAGAGAGGAGAGTCTGTGAGGGGAGTGGGATGGTGGTGGGGGGGAAAGGAGTCTGTGAGGGGAGTGGGAAGGTGGGGGAGAGAGGAGTCTATGAGGGGAGTGGGATGGTGGTGGGGGAGAGAGGAGTCTATGAGGGGAGTGGGATGGTGGTGGGGGAGAGAGGAGTCTATGAGGGGAGTGGGATGGTGGGGGGTGAGAGGAGTCTATGAGAGGAGTGGGCTGGTGGGGGGGTTAGAGGGGAGTCTGTGAGGGGAGTGGGAGGGTAAGAGGAGTCTATGAGGGTGGTAGGATGGTGGTGGGGGGCAGGGGGGTGAGAGTAGAGTCTATGAGGGGAATGGGATGGTGGGGGTTGAGAGGAGAGTCTGGATGGGAGTGGGATGGTGGTGGGGGAGAGAGGAGTCTATTGGGGGAGTGGGATGGTGGTGGGGGAGAGAGGAGTCTATGAGGGGAGTGGGATGGTGGGGGGGGGAGGAGTCTATGAGGGGAGTGGGATGGTGGGGGGGGGGAGGAGTCTATGAGGGAGTGGGATGGTGGTAAGAGGAGAGTCTGTGAGGGGAGTGGGATGGTGGTGGGGGAGAGAGGAGTCTATGAGGGGAGTGGGATGGTGGGGTGTGAGAGGAGAGTCTATGAGGGGAGTGGGATGGGGGGGGAGGAGTCTATGAGGGGAGTGGGATGGTGGGGGGGAGGAGTCTATGAGGGGAGTGGGATGGTGGGGGGGGGAGTCTATGAGGGGAGTGGGATGGTGGTAAGAGGAGAGTCTGTGAGGGGAGTGGGATGGTGGTGGGGGAGAGAGGAGTCTATGAGGGGAGTGGGATGGTGGGGGGGAGGAGTCTATGAGGGGAGTGGGATGGTGGTAAGAGGAGAGTCTGTGAGGGGAGTGGGATGGTGGTGGGGGAGAGAGGAGTCTATGAGGGGAGTGGGATGGTGGGGGGGGAGGAGTCTATGAGGGGAGTGGGATGGTGGGGGGGAGGAGTCTATGAGGGGAGTGGGATGGTGGTAAGAGGAGAGTCTGTGAGGGGAGTGGGATGGTGGTGGGGGAGAGAGGAGTCTATGAGGGGAGTGGGATGGTGGGGGGGTAAGAGGAGAGTCTATGAGGGGAGTGGGATGGTGGGGTGTGAGAGAGGAGAGTCTGTGAGGGGAGTGGGATGGTGGTGGGGGGGAAAGGAGTCTATGAGGGGAGTGGGATGGTGGGGTTGGGGAGTCTATGAGGGGAGTGGGATGGTGGTAAGAGGAGAGTCTGTGAGGGGAGTGGGATGGTGGTGGGGGAGAGAGGAGTCAATGAGGGGAGTGGGATGGTGGGGGGGAGGAGTCTATGAGGGGAGTGGGATGGTGGTAAGAGGAGAGTCTGTGAGGGGAGTGGGATGGTGGGGGTTGAGAGGAGAGTCTGGATGGGAGTGGGATGGTGGTGGGGGAGAGAGGAGTCTATGAGGGGAGTGGGATGGTGGTGGGGGAGAGAGGAGTCTATGAGGGGAGTGGGATGGTGGTGGGGGAGAGAGGAGTCTATGAGGGGAGTGGGATGGTTGGGGGGGGGAGGAGTCTATGAGGGGAGTGGGTTGGGGGGGGGAGGAGTCTATGAGGGGAGTGGGATGGTGGGGGGGAGGAGTCTATGAGGGGAGTGGGATGGTGGTAAGAGGAGAGTCTGTGAGGGGAGTGGGATGGTGGTGGGGGAGAGAGGAGTCTATGAGGGGAGTGGGATGGTGGTGGGGGAGAGAGGAGTCTATGAGGGGAGTGGGATGGTTGGGGGGGGGAGGAGTCTATGAGGGGAGTGGGATGGGGGGGGAGGAGTCTATGAGGGGAGTGGGATGGTGGTAAGAGGAGAGTCTGTGAGGGGA
Organism: Rhodeus uyekii; assembly: GCA_037043235.1. NCBI lineage: Eukaryota > Metazoa > Chordata > Actinopteri > Cypriniformes > Acheilognathidae > Rhodeus > Rhodeus uyekii. The sequence continues at coordinate 39,517 of JAWRVZ010001071.1, forward strand.
GTGGGATGGTGGTGGGGGAGAGAGGAGTCTATGAGGGGAGTGGGATGGTGGTAAGAGGAGAGTCTGTGAGGGGAGTGGGATGGTGGTGGGGGAGAGAGGAGTCTATGAGGGGAGTGGGATGGTGGGGGGGAGGAGTCTATGAGGGGAGTGGGATGGTGGTAAGAGGAGAGTCTGTGAGGGGAGTGGGATGGTGGTGGGGGAGAGATGAGTCTATGAGGGGAGTGGGATGGTGGGGGGGTAAGAGGAGAGTCTATGAGGGGAGTGGGATGGTGGGGTGTGAGAGGAGAGTGTATGAGGGGAGTGGGATGGTGGTGGGGGGGTAAGAGGAGAGTTTATGAGGGGAGTGGGATGGTGGTGGGGGAGAGAGGAGTCTATGAGGGGAGTGGGATGGTGGGGGGTGAGAGAGGAGAGTCTGTGAGGGGAGTGGGATGGTGGTGGGGGGGAAAGGAGTCTGTGAGGGGAGTGGGAAGGTGGGGGAGAGAGGAGTCTATGAGGGGAGTGGGATGGTGGTGGGGGAGAGAGGAGTCTATGAGGGGAGTGGGATGGTGGTGGGGGAGAGAGGAGTCTATGAGGGGAGTGGGATGGTGGGGGGTGAGAGAGGAGAGTCTGTGAGGGGAGTGGGATGGTGGTGGGGGGGAAAGGAGTCTGTGAGGGGAGTGGGAAGGTGGGGGGGAGAGGAGTCTATGAGAGGAGTGGGCTGGTGGGGGGGTTAGAGGGGAGTCTGTGAGGGGAGTGGGAGGGTAAGAGGAGTCTATGAGGGTGGTAGGATGGTGGTGGGGGGCAGGGGGGTGAGAGTAGAGTCTATGAGGGGAATGGGATGGTGGGGGTTGAGAGGAGAGTCTGGATGGGAGTGGGATGGTGGTGGGGGAGAGAGGAGTCTATTGGGGGAGTGGGATGGTGGTGGGGGAGAGAGGAGTCTATGAGGGGAGTGGGATGGTGGTAAGAGGAGAGTCTGTGAGGGGAGTGGGATGGTGGTGGGGGAGAGAGGAGTCTATGAGGGGAGTGGGATGGTGGGGTGTGAGAGGAGAGTCTATGAGGGGAGTGGGATGGTGGGGGGGAGGAGTCTATGAGGGGAGTGGGATGGTGGTAAGAGGAGAGTCTGGATGGGAGTGGGATGGTGGTGGGGGAGAGAGGAGTCTATGAGGGGAGTGGGATGGTGGGGGGGGGGGGAGTCTATGAGGGGAGTGGGATGGGGGGGAGGAGTCTATGAGGGGAGTGGGATGGTGGGGGGGAGGAGTCTATGAGGGGAGTGGGATGGTGGGGGGGGGAGTCTATGAGGGGAGTGGGATGGTGGTAAGAGGAGAGTCTGTGAGGGGAGTGGGATGGTGGTGGGGGAGAGAGGAGTCTATGAGGGGAGTGGGATGGTGGGGGGGAGGAGTCTATGAGGGGAGTGGGATGGTGGGGGGGGAGTCTATGAGGGGAGTGGGATGGTGGTAAGAGGAGAGTCTGTGAGGGGAGTGGGATGGTGGTGGGGGAGAGAGGAGTCTATGAGGGGAGTGGGATGGTGGGGTGTGAGAGGAGAGTCTATGAGGGGAGTGGGATGGTGGGGGGGAGGAGTCTATGAGGGGAGTGGGATGGTGGTAAGAGGAGAGTTTATGAGG
>JAWRVZ010001072.1:0-41087 GCA_037043235.1 Rhodeus uyekii
GCAGTTGTTTGGAACAAATAGCAAGTCCACTGCAATCTATGAAACAGGCAGTGAGTGTACTATCACTGAGTTACAGGGCTACTGAAAACAAACAAAAAGAAGGAACTAAGTAGGTGCGTCTCATTATCAGTTTTTCTCATAGAATTTAAACCTTAGAGCTCGGGCTCTTAAAAAGGTCCCACTGAGCAATTCCCTCAGACATCCAGAGCACTTGCAGGAAGTGCCTTTCACGAAAAGTAGGGCTAAATAACATCGTTAGAAGAGGTAGTACCATTGAGCTCACATTTAAACCCACCCAGAAAAACCTTGCCGTGACCCGGATTCGGACCGGGGTTGCTGCGGCCACAACGCAGAGTACTAACCACTATACGATCACGGCGAGACACCAGTCTGCTTTCAGAAAAGTCTCCTCGAAATATCCATGAATACCAAGGGCCCTTGTAATCGTTAGCTTAGAGGTACACATGTTTTTTATCTGCACAACTCCTGTCGAGGGTATCACTGTAGAGGTGTTTTTTTTTGTCCTCATTAAAAATGATTTGCGAGGCCGCAAGGACACCGCCCATAGCAGGCCCAAGCTGTCGGCGTAGTCGGCAGGACTCAAACTTGCGTGGGGGGACCCCAGTGGATTTTTAGCCCATCACAGTAACCACTCGGCCACGACTACAATTTGGCAATCAGCAAAAGTCATTTAGCTTGTTGCCTTTCAGCGTTGATGCATGAGGCCAGATTTAAGTAAACAGCGGTCAGAAGCACAACGTACCGCGCAAAAGAAAAGAAGCTCCTTCGCCCGAACAGGGACTTGAACCCTGGACCCTCAGATTAAAAGTCTGATGCTCTGCCGACTGAGCTATCCAGGCCCTTTTTCGAGAAATTGCGTGCTGCAGTGGAACTCACAGCTAATGGGATCGTTTTGGCTGTTTAACGATGGATTCTCCCATGCATCCGATTTATTTCTTCGAGTGCAGTCAAAGCATCTGCTAGGTCAAAATGTATTTGAGAATTAGAGCGATTGAGGCCTATTATACGAACAATCAAAGGATGATAATGATAGGACCAATTAGAAAAACTCACTGCTTCTTGCCTAGGAGAGCATCTTTGGACCCAGTCATGTCGCTAACTTGCAGCGTGCTTATCTTTGTGTGAAAGTGAAATTAACTGAGAGCTCAGGCTCTGAAATAGGTCCCACTAGCAATTCACTCGAACATCCAGAGCATGTGTAGGATTTGCCTTTTCGTGAAAGGCACATCCTACACATGCTCTGCACGTACTTCGTGGCACAACAAGGCTCATTCTTCCACTGTCATTTGCAGTTGTTTGGAACAAATAGCAAGTCCACTGCAATCTATGAAACAGGCAGTGAGTGTACTATCACTGAGTTACAGGGCTACTGAAAACAAACAAAAAGAAGGAACTAAGTAGGTGCGTCTCATTATCAGTTTTTCTCATAGAATTTAAACCTTAGAGCTCGGGCTCTTAAAAAGGTCCCACTGAGCAATTCCCTCAGACATCCAGAGCACTTGCAGGAAGTGCCTTTCACGAAAAGTAGGGCTAAATAACATCGTTAGAAGAGGTAGTACCATTGAGCTCACATTTAAACCCACCCAGAAAAACCTTGCCGTGACCCGGATTCGGACCGGGGTTGCTGCGGCCACAACGCAGAGTACTAACCACTATACGATCACGGCGAGACACCAGTCTGCTTTCAGAAAAGTCTCCTCGAAATATCCATGAATACCAAGGGCCCTTGTAATCGTTAGCTTAGAGGTACACATGTTTTTTATCTGCACAACTCCTGTCGAGGGTATCACTGTAGAGGTGTTTTTTTTTGTCCTCATTAAAAATGATTTGCGAGGCCGCAAGGACACCGCCCATAGCAGGCCCAAGCTGTCGGCGTAGTCGGCAGGACTCAAACTTGCGTGGGGGGACCCCAGTGGATTTTTAGCCCATCACAGTAACCACTCGGCCACGACTACAATTTGGCAATCAGCAAAAGTCATTTAGCTTGTTGCCTTTCAGCGTTGATGCATGAGGCCAGATTTAAGTAAACAGCGGTCAGAAGCACAACGTACCGCGCAAAAGAAAAGAAGCTCCTTCGCCCGAACAGGGACTTGAACCCTGGACCCTCAGATTAAAAGTCTGATGCTCTGCCGACTGAGCTATCCAGGCCCTTTTTGGAGAAATTGCGTGCTGCAGTGGAACTCACAGCTAATGGGATCGTTTTGGCTGTTTAACGATGGATTCTCCCATGCATCCGATTTATTTCTTCGAGTGCAGTCAAAGCATCTGCTAGGTCAAAATGTATTTGAGAATTAGAGCGATTGAGGCCTATTATACGAACAATCAAAGGATGATAATGATAGGACCAATTAGAAAAACTCACTGCTTCTTGCCTGGAGAGCATCTTTGGACCCAGTCATGTCGCTAACTTGCAGCGTGCTTATCTTTGTGTGAAAGTGAAATTAACTGAGAGCTCAGGCTCTGAAATAGGTCCCACTAGCAATTCACTCGAACATCCAGAGCATGTGTAGGATTTGCCTTTTCGTGAAAGGCACATCCTACACATGCTCTGCACGTACTTCGTGGCACAACAAGGCTCATTCTTCCACTGTCATTTGCAGTTGTTTGGAACAAATAGCAAGTCCACTGCAATCTATGAAACAGGCAGTGAGTGTACTATCACTGAGTTACAGGGCTACTGAAAACAAACAAAAAGAAGGAACTAAGTAGGTGCGTCTCATTATCAGTTTTTCTCATAGAATTTAAACCTTAGAGCTCGGGCTCTTAAAAAGGTCCCACTGAGCAATTCCCTCAGACATCCAGAGCACTTGCAGGAAGTGCCTTTCACGAAAAGTAGGGCTAAATAACATCGTTAGAAGAGGTAGTACCATTGAGCTCACATTTAAACCCACCCAGAAAAACCTTGCCGTGACCCGGATTCGGACCGGGGTTGCTGCGGCCACAACGCAGAGTACTAACCACTATACGATCACGGCGAGACACCAGTCTGCTTTCAGAAAAGTCTCCTCGAAATATCCATGAATACCAAGGGCCCTTGTAATCGTTAGCTTAGAGGTACACATGTTTTTTATCTGCACAACTCCTGTCGAGGGTATCACTGTAGAGGTGTTTTTTTTTGTCCTCATTAAAAATGATTTGCGAGGCCGCAAGGACACCGCCCATAGCAGGCCCAAGCTGTCGGCGTAGTCGGCAGGACTCAAACTTGCGTGGGGGGACCCCAGTGGATTTTTAGCCCATCACAGTAACCACTCGGCCACGACTACAATTTGGCAATCAGCAAAAGTCATTTAGCTTGTTGCCTTTCAGCGTTGATGCATGAGGCCAGATTTAAGTAAACAGCGGTCAGAAGCACAACGTACCGCGCAAAAGAAAAGAAGCTCCTTCGCCCGAACAGGGACTTGAACCCTGGACCCTCAGATTAAAAGTCTGATGCTCTGCCGACTGAGCTATCCAGGCCCTTTTTCGAGAAATTGCGTGCTGCAGTGGAACTCACAGCTAATGGGATCGTTTTGGCTGTTTAACGATGGATTCTCCCATGCATCCGATTTATTTCTTCGAGTGCAGTCAAAGCATCTGCTAGGTCAAAATGTATTTGAGAATTAGAGCGATTGAGGCCTATTATACGAACAATCAAAGGATGATAATGATAGGACCAATTAGAAAAACTCACTGCTTCTTGCCTAGGAGAGCATCTTTGGACCCAGTCATGTCGCTAACTTGCAGCGTGCTTATCTTTGTGTGAAAGTGAAATTAACTGAGAGCTCAGGCTCTGAAATAGGTCCCACTAGCAATTCACTCGAACATCCAGAGCATGTGTAGGATTTGCCTTTTCGTGAAAGGCACATCCTACACATGCTCTGCACGTACTTCGTGGCACAACAAGGCTCATTCTTCCACTGTCATTTGCAGTTGTTTGGAACAAATAGCAAGTCCACTGCAATCTATGAAACAGGCAGTGAGTGTACTATCACTGAGTTACAGGGCTACTGAAAACAAACAAAAAGAAGGAACTAAGTAGGTGCGTCTCATTATCAGTTTTTCTCATAGAATTTAAACCTTAGAGCTCGGGCTCTTAAAAAGGTCCCACTGAGCAATTCCCTCAGACATCCAGAGCACTTGCAGGAAGTGCCTTTCACGAAAAGTAGGGCTAAATAACATCGTTAGAAGAGGTAGTACAATTGAGCTCACATTTAAACCCACCCAGAAAAACCTTGCCGTGACCCGGATTCGGACCGGGGTTGCTGCGGCCACAACGCAGAGTACTAACCACTATACGATCACGGCGAGACACCAGTCTGCTTTCAGAAAAGTCTCCTCGAAATATCCATGAATACCAAGGGCCCTTGTAATCGTTAGCTTAGAGGTACACATGTTTTTTATCTGCACAACTCCTGTCGAGGGTATCACTGTAGAGGTGGTTTTTTTTGTCCTCATTAAAAATGATTTGCGAGGCCGCAAGGACACCGCCCATAGCAGGCCCAAGCTGTCGGCGTAGTCGGCAGGACTCAAACTTGCGTGGGGGGACCCCAGTGGATTTTTAGCCCATCACAGTAACCACTCGGCCACGACTACAATTTGGCAATCAGCAAAAGTCATTTAGCTTGTTGCCTTTCAGCGTTGATGCATGAGGCCAGATTTAAGTAAACAGCGGTCAGAAGCACAACGTACCGCGCAAAAGAAAAGAAGCTCCTTCGCCCGAACAGGGACTTGAACCCTGGACCCTCAGATTAAAAGTCTGATGCTCTGCCGACTGAGCTATCCAGGCCCTTTTTCGAGAAATTGCGTGCTGCAGTGGAACTCACAGCTAATGGGATCGTTTTGGCTGTTTTACGATGGATTCTCCCATGCATCCGATTTATTTCTTCGAGTGCAGTCAAAGCATCTGCTAGGTCAAAATGTATTTGAGAATTAGAGCGATTGAGGCCTATTATACGAACAATCAAAGGATGATAATGATAGGACCAATTAGAAAAACTCACTGCTTCTTGCTAGGAGAGCATCTTTGGACCCAGTCATGTCGCTAACTTGCAGCGTGCTTATCTTTGTGTGAAAGTGAAATTAACTGAGAGCTCAGGCTCTGAAATAGGTCCCACTAGCAATTCACTCGAACATCCAGAGCATGTGTAGGATTTGCCTTTTCGTGAAAGGCACATCCTACACATGCTCTGCACGTACTTCGTGGCACAACAAGGCTCATTCTTCCACTGTCATTTGCAGTTGTTCGGAACAAATAGCAAGTCCACTGCAATCTATGAAACAGGCAGTGAGTGTACTATCACTGAGTTACAGGGCTACTGAAAACAAACAAAAAGAAGGAACTAAGTAGGTGCGTCTCATTATCAGTTTTTCTCATAGAATTTAAACCTTAGAGCTCGGGCTCTTAAAAAGGTCCCACTGAGCAATTCCCTCAGACATCCAGAGCACTTGCAGGAAGTGCCTTTCACGAAAAGTAGGGCTAAATAAGATCGTTAGAAGAGGTAGTACCATTGAGCTCACATTTAAACCCACCCAGAAAAACCTTGCCGTGACCCGGATTCGGACCGGGGTTGCTGCGGCCACAACGCAGAGTACTAACCACTATACGATCACGGCGAGACACCAGTCTGCTTTCAGAAAAGTCTCCTCGAAATATCCATGAATACCAAGGGCCCTTGTAATCGTTAGCTTAGAGGTACACATGTTTTTTATCTGCACAACTCCTGTCGAGGGTATCACTGTAGAGGTGTTTTTTTTTGTCCTCATTAAAAATGATTTGCGAGGCCGCAAGGACACCGCCCATAGCAGGCCCAAGCTGTCGGCGTAGTCGGCAGGACTCAAACTTGCGTGGGGGGACCCCAGTGGATTTTTAGCCCATCACAGTAACCACTCGGCCACGACTACAATTTGGCAATCAGCAAAAGTCATTTAGCTTGTTGCCTTTCAGCGTTGATGCATGAGGCCAGATTTAAGTAAACAGCGGTCAGCAGCACAACGTACCGCGCAAAAGAAAAGAAGCTCCTTCGCCCGAACAGGGACTTGAACCCTGGACCCTCAGATTAAAAGTCTGATGCTCTGCCGACTGAGCTATCCAGGCCCTTTTTGGAGAATTGCGTGCTGCAGTGGAACTCACAGCTAATGGGATCGTTTTGGCTGTAGAACGATGGATTCTCCCATGCATCCGATTTGTTTCTTCGAGTGTAGTCAAAGCATCTGCTAGGTCAAAATGTATTTGAGAATTAGAGCGATTGAGGCCTATTATACTAACAATCAAAGGATGATAATGATAGGACCAATTAGAAAAACTCACTGCTTCTTGCCTAGGAGAGCATCTTTGGACCCAGTCATGTCGCTAACTTGCAGCGTGCTTATCTTTGTGTGAAAGTGAAATTAACTGAGAGCTCAGGCTCTGAAATAGGTCCCACTAGCAATTCACTCGAACATCCAGAGCATGTGTAGGATTTGCCTTTTCGTGAAAGGCACATCCTACACATGCTCTGCACGTACTTCGTGGCACAACAAGGCTCATTCTTCCACTGTCATTTGCAGTTGTTTGGAACAAATAGCAAGTCCACTGCAATCTATGAAACAGGCAGTGAGTGTACTATCACTGAGTTACAGGGCTACTGAAAACAAACAAAAAGAAGGAACTAAGTAGGTGCGTCTCATTATCAGTTTTTCTCATAGAATTTAAACCTTAGAGCTCGGGCTCTTAAAAAGGTCCCACTGAGCAATTCCCTCAGACATCCAGAGCACTTGCAGGAAGTGCCTTTCACGAAAAGTAGGGCTAAATAACATCGTTAGAAGAGGTAGTACCATTGAGCTCACATTTAAACCCACCCAGAAAAACCTTGCCGTGACCCGGATTCGGACCGGGGTTGCTGCGGCCACAACGCAGAGTACTAACCACTATACGATCACGGCGAGACACCAGTCTGCTTTCAGAAAAGTCTCCTCGAAATATCCATGAATACCAAGGGCCCTTGTAATCGTTAGCTTAGAGGTACACATGTTTTTTATCTGCACAACTCCTGTCGAGGGTATCACTGTAGAGGTGTTTTTTTTTGTCCTCATTAAAAATGATTTGCGAGGCCGCAAGGACACCGCCCATAGCAGGCCCAAGCTGTCGGCGTAGTCGGCAGGACTCAAACTTGCGTGGGGGGACCCCAGTGGATTTTTAGCCCATCACAGTAACCACTCGGCCACGACTACAATTTGGCAATCAGCAAAAGTCATTTAGCTTGTTGCCTTTCAGCGTTGATGCATGAGGCCAGATTTAAGTAAACAGCGGTCAGAAGCACAACGTACCGCGCAAAAGAAAAGAAGCTCCTTCGCCCGAACAGGGACTTGAACCCTGGACCCTCAGATTAAAAGTCTGATGCTCTGCCGACTGAGCTATCCAGGCCCTTTTTGGAGAAATTGCGTGCTGCAGTGGAACTCACAGCTAATGGGATCGTTTTGGCTGTTTAACGATGGATTCTCCCATGCATCCGATTTATTTCTTCGAGTGCAGTCAAAGCATCTGCTAGGTCAAAATGTATTTGAGAATTAGAGCGATTGAGGCCTATTATACGAACAATCAAAGGATGATAATGATAGGACCAATTAGAAAAACTCACTGCTTCTTGCCTAGGAGAGCATCTTTGGACCCAGTCATGTCGCTAACTTGCAGCGTGCTTATCTTTGTGTGAAAGTGAAATTAACTGAGAGCTCAGGCTCTGAAATAGGTCCCACTAGCAATTCACTCGAACATCCAGAGCATGTGTAGGATTTGCCTTTTCGTGAAAGGCACATCCTACACATGCTCTGCACGTACTTCGTGGCACAACAAGGCTCATTCTTCCACTGTCATTTGCAGTTGTTTGGAACAAATAGCAAGTCCACTGCAATCTATGAAACAGGCAGTGAGTGTACTATCACTGAGTTACAGGGCTACTGAAAACAAACAAAAAGAAGGAACTAAGTAGGTGCGTCTCATTATCAGTTTTTCTCATAGAATTTAAACCTTAGAGCTCGGGCTCTTAAAAAGGTCCCACTGAGCAATTCCCTCAGACATCCAGAGCACTTGCAGGAAGTGCCTTTCACGAAAAGTAGGGCTAAATAACATCGTTAGAAGAGGTAGTACCATTGAGCTCACATTTAAACCCACCCAGAAAAACCTTGCCGTGACCCGGATTCGGACCGGGGTTGCTGCGGCCACAACGCAGAGTACTAACCACTATACGATCACGGCGAGACACCAGTCTGCTTTCAGAAAAGTCTCCTCGAAATATCCATGAATACCAAGGGCCCTTGTAATCGTTAGCTTAGAGGTACACATGTTTTTTATCTGCACAACTCCTGTCGAGGGTATCACTGTAGAGGTGTTTTTTTTTGTCCTCATTAAAAATGATTTGCGAGGCCGCAAGGACACCGCCCATAGCAGGCCCAAGCTGTCGGCGTAGTCGGCAGGACTCAAACTTGCGTGGGGGGACCCCAGTGGATTTTTAGCCCATCACAGTAACCACTCGGCCACGACTACAATTTGGCAATCAGCAAAAGTCATTTAGCTTGTTGCCTTTCAGCGTTGATGCATGAGGCCAGATTTAAGTAAACAGCGGTCAGAAGCACAACGTACCGCGCAAAAGAAAAGAAGCTCCTTCGCCCGAACAGGGACTTGAACCCTGGACCCTCAGATTAAAAGTCTGATGCTCTGCCGACTGAGCTATCCAGGCCCTTTTTCGAGAAATTGCGTGCTGCAGTGGAACTCACAGCTAATGGGATCGTTTTGGCTGTTTAACGATGGATTCTCCCATGCATCCGATTTATTTCTTCGAGTGCAGTCAAAGCATCTGCTAGGTCAAAATGTATTTGAGAATTAGAGCGATTGAGGCCTATTATACGAACAATCAAAGGATGATAATGATAGGACCAATTAGAAAAACTCACTGCTTCTTGCCTAGGAGAGCATCTTTGGACCCAGTCATGTCGCTAACTTGCAGCGTGCTTATCTTTGTGTGAAAGTGAAATTAACTGAGAGCTCAGGCTCTGAAATAGGTCCCACTAGCAATTCACTCGAACATCCAGAGCATGTGTAGGATTTGCCTTTTCGTGAAAGGCACATCCTACACATGCTCTGCACGTACTTCGTGGCACAACAAGGCTCATTCTTCCACTGTCATTTGCAGTTGTTTGGAACAAATAGCAAGTCCACTGCAATCTATGAAACAGGCAGTGAGTGTACTATCACTGAGTTACAGGGCTACTGAAAACAAACAAAAAGAAGGAACTAAGTAGGTGCGTCTCATTATCAGTTTTTCTCATAGAATTTAAACCTTAGAGCTCGGGCTCTTAAAAAGGTCCCACTGAGCAATTCCCTCAGACATCCAGAGCACTTGCAGGAAGTGCCTTTCACGAAAAGTAGGGCTAAATAACATCGTTAGAAGAGGTAGTACCATTGAGCTCACATTTAAACCCACCCAGAAAAACCTTGCCGTGACCCGGATTCGGACCGGGGTTGCTGCGGCCACAACGCAGAGTACTAACCACTATACGATCACGGCGAGACACCAGTCTGCTTTCAGAAAAGTCTCCTCGAAATATCCATGAATACCAAGGGCCCTTGTAATCGTTAGCTTAGAGGTACACATGTTTTTTATCTGCACAACTCCTGTCGAGGGTATCACTGTAGAGGTGTTTTTTTTTTTGTCCTCATTAAAAATGATTTGCGAAGCCGCAAGGACACCGCCCATAGCAGGCCCAAGCTGTCGGCGTAGTCGTCAGGACTCAAACTTGCGTGGGGGGACCCCACTGGATTTTTAGCCCATCACAGTAACCACTCGGCCACGGCTACAATTTGGCAATCAGCAAAAGTCATTTAGCTTGTTGCCTTTCAGCGTTGATGCATGAGGCCAGATTTAAGTAAACAGCGGTCAGCAGCACAACGTACCGCGCAAAAGAAAAGAAGCTCCTTCGCCCGAACAGGGACTTGAACCCTGGACCCTCAGATTAAAAGTCTGATGCTCTGCCGACTGAGCTATCCAGGCCCTTTTTGGGGGAATTGCGTGCTGCAGTGGAACTCACAGCTAATGGAATCGTTTTGGCTGTAGAATGATGGATTCTCCCATGCATCCGATTTGTTTCTTCGAGTGTAGTCAAAGCATCTGCTAGGTCAAAATGTATTTGAGAATTAGAGCGATTGAGGCCTATTATACTAACAATCAAAGGATGATAATGATAGGACCAATTAGAAAAACTCACTGCTTCTTGCCTGGAGAGCATCTTTGGACCCAGTCATGTCGCTAACTTGCAGCGTTCTTATCTTTGTGTGAAAGTGAAATTAACTGAGAGCTCAGGCTCTGAAATAGGTCCCACTGGCAATTCACTCGAACATCCAGAGCATGTGTAGGATTTGCCGTTTCGTGAAAGGCACTTCCTACACATTCTCTGCACGTACTTCGTGGCACAACAAGGCTCATTCTTCCACTGTCATTTGCAGTTGTTTGGAACAAATAGCAAGTCCACTGCAATCTATGAAACAGGCAGTGAGTGTACTATCACTGAGTTACAGGGCTACTGAAAACAAACAAAAAGAAGGAACTAAGTAGGTGCGTCTCATTATCAGTTTTTCTCATAGAATTTAAACCTTAGAGCTCGGGCTCTTAAAAAGGTCCCACTGAGCAATTCCCTCAGACATCCAGAGCACTTGCAGGAAGTGCCTTTCACGAAAAGTAGGGCTAAATAACATCGTTAGAAGAGGTAGTACCATTGAGCTCAAATTTAAACCCACCCAGAAAAACCTTGCCGTGACCCGGATTCGGACCGGGGTTGCTGCGGCCACAACGCAGAGTACTAACCACTATACGATCACGGCGAGACACCAGTCTGCTTTCAGAAAAGTCTCCTCGAAATATCCATGAATACCAAGGGCCCTTGTAATCGTTAGCTTAGAGGTACACATGTTTTTTATCTGCACAACTCCTGTCGAGGGTATCACTGTAGAGGTGTTTTTTTTTGTCCTCATTAAAAATGATTTGCGAGGCCGCAAGGACACCGCCCATAGCAGGCCCAAGCTGTCGGCGTAGTCGGCAGGACTCAAACTTGCGTGGGGGGACCCCAGTGGATTTTTAGCCCATCACAGTAACCACTCGGCCACGACTACAATTTGGCAATCAGCAAAAGTCATTTAGCTTGTTGCCTTTCAGCGTTGATGCATGAGGCCAGATTTAAGTAAACAGCGGTCAGCAGCACAACGTACCGCGCAAAAGAAAAGAAGCTCCTTCGCCCGAACAGGGACTTGAACCCTGGACCCTCAGATTAAAAGTCTGATGCTCTGCCGACTGAGCTATCCAGGCCCTTTTTGGAGAAATTGCGTGCTGCAGTGGAACTCACAGCTAATGGAATCGTTTTGGCTGTAGAACGATGGATTCTCCCATGCATCCGATTTGTTTCTTCGAGTGTAGTCAAAGCATCTGCTAGGTCAAAATGTATTTGAGAATTAGAGCGATTGAGGCCTATTATACTAACAATCAAAGGATGATAATGATAGGACCAATTAGAAAAACTCACTGCTTCTTGCCTGGAGAGCATCTTTGGACCCAGTCATGTCGCTAACTTGCAGCGTGCTTATCTTTGTGTGAAAGTGAAATTAACTGAGAGCTCAGGCTCTGAAATAGGTCCCACTGGCAATTCACTCGAACATCCAGAGCATGTGTAGGATGTGCCGTTTCGTGAAAGGCACTTCCTACACATTCTCTGCACGTACTTCGTGGCACAACAAGGCTCATTCTTCCACTGTCATTTGCAGTTGTTTGGAACAAATAGCAAGTCCACTGCAATCTATGAAACAGGCAGTGAGTGTACTATCACTGAGTTACAGGGCTACTGAAAACAAACAAAAAGAAGGAACTAAGTAGGTGCGTCTCATTATCAGTTTTTCTCATAGAATTTAAACCTTAGAGCTCGGGCTCTTAAAAAGGTCCCACTGAGCAATTCCCTCAGACATCCAGAGCACTTGCAGGAAGTGCCTTTCACGAAAAGTAGGGCTAAATAACATAGTTAGAAGAGGTAGAAGAGTTAAATCCAGATCCAGGGGGCGGAGTTGGATTTCCTTCCACTGCATTCTGATTGGTCAACAGATTCCCCACACTTCGTATCTTTTCCGCATCGAGTCGTAACTAGTTAGTTATTCTTTTGACGTAAAAACAAACTTGCCGAAAACAAATAATAAAGTTTTTAATAGTTACAAACACTGTAGTTTATACGTTGTAGTAATTTGTATAAAATACGTGGCTATTGTCCACCACTACGTACTTACACGTAGTGGTGGACAATAGCCACGTATTTTATTAATTTGGAGAAACGTTTAAATATAATCTAAAACAAAAAAGATTACTTACAAATTTCGTAGATTCACTGTATTCTTTGATTGGCTGATCTTTAACCCCTTTCAGTAGTCCACATGCACTTCGATTTCCAATACTTAAGTATATTAATTAGTAGGCACTTAATTCAAGTTTAAATTCAAGTCGAGAATGTGCTTTTTTAACTACTGATTATGACACTGTATGTGACTAAATTATAGCAGCACTAATTATACTTATAAGTCACTTATAAGTGACTTCACAAGAGCATCTGACTTCATTTAAATAGCATAAGAGCATCTCACTTACATAAATGCATGCAAAATGTATTACCAACGCAATTAAATTGGAAAAAAAAAACTTTATTAACACACGAGCTAAAACAGACATTTTGAAAACAGTAGGGAAACTTTGAAGGCAAAACATAAGGAAAACGACATTGGGAGCACACAGAATTAGACCAACATTACAGGGAAACCACAGGACATTCACAATTAGCTATCCATCCATCCATCCTTTCACACTGGTCAGCACAGACTTCACAGAACTCGCTGCAGAAGCCTGGGTGGGTGTCTTCGCACACCATGACCATGTGTGATGGGGCGGCGGCGGGGCGAAGTAGCCTATATATAATGGGAGGAGTTGGATCTGGATCCAACTCCTCCCCCTGGATCTCGTGTTCCGCAGTGAGGACCATCTCGTCAAGTCAGGAGCGCAGCTTAAGGTGCGAGTTCTCGCTCATAATAGCTGCGATGGGGCTGAAACACGTAACCCCGTAGGTGAGTGGATCAATAACGGAACTCTGTGTGTGTGTGTGTGTGTGTGTGTGTGTGTGTGTGTGTTGGTAGTTGTGGTTTACAAGGACATTTCATCTGAATACACGCAACACTATGAGGACATTTTGAATTATGAGGACAGGGCCGGTGTCCTCATAATTCGGACAATGTAAAATTTCTGCTCAAGTCCTTATAGTTCACAAAAACCTGATTTTGTGTAAAATCTGTGTATCGAGACAGTGCCCCTGTAGCCGGGTCCCGGTAATGCACCATCTCATGCATATGCACACATGTGTCTGAATCGCAGCTTTTGATTGGCTGATCGCCTGATGTCCTCATAATTACGGTTTTTGTCAAACCAGTGTAAAGGTTTATGGGGAAAAATGACGTTGCTTGCAAAATAACAACAAAAACATTAAAAAAGCTACAGTAATTAAATAAAACAAAAAGGAATAATGATAATATCACCCATATTTTGATGACCCTGTTCTCCGACCTGAGATGCACGCGCTCTGTTGCTGAGACTGACTGAGCATGCGCAGAAATCACCGACGTGAAGAGCGATCAGGTAAGAATAATGATAAATAAACCGTTTTATGTGTAATTAAGTCAAGTTTTCTGTTTATATAGTTTGTAGTTCGAGTTATTCTAAAGCTAATTTTACGATTGTGAAATTAAATAGCACCAGACTACATGTATATTACATTTCCTCATAACAACGCGTGAGGAATTTATTTATTATTAATTCATTTGTTAATTTATAATGTAAATAATGTAATATCTGTATGATGCTACTCACTACAAGTCATACAAATAAAGATAATAGTTGGTAGTGCACTTATTTTGGGTAATGGCCGATTGCGTCATTGTTTAATTGAGATAATTACTTTTAATGCTGACCAAGCCTCGACCCATCTTCAATGCTCTAACTGAGGGAAGGAGGTTGTTCCCCAAAATCTCACAATACATGGCCCCGGTCATCCTCTCCTTAATGCAGTGCAGTCGCCCTGTCCCATGTGCAGAAAAACACCCCAAAGCATGATGCTACCACCCCCATGCTTCACAGTAGGGATGGTGTTCTTGGGATGGTACTCATCATTCTTACTCCTCCAAACACGCTTAGTGGAATTATGACCAAAAAGTTATATTTTGGTCTCATCTCATCTGACTATCGCCCATGACTATTCTGGATCATCCAAATGGTCATTGGCAAACTTAAGACGGGCCTGGACATGTGCTGGTTTAAGCAGAGGAACCTTCCGTGCCATGCAGGAGTTCAAACCATGACGTCTTGGTGTATTACCAACAGTAACCTTGAACACGGTGGTCCTAGCTCTTTTCAGGTCATTGACCAGCTCCTGCTCCTCTGGGTTGATTTTTCACCTTTTTTAGGATCATTGAGACCCCACGAGATGAGATCTTGCATGGAGCCCCAGTTCGAGGGTGATTGACAGTCATGTTTAGCTTCTTCCATTTTCTAATGATTGCTCCAACAGTGGACCTTTTTTCACCAAGCTGCTTGGCAATTTCCCCGTAGCCCTTTCCAGCCTTGTGGAGGTGTAAAATTTTGTCTCTAGTGTCTTTGGAAAGCTCTTTGGTCTTGGCCATGTTAGTAGTCGTATTCTTACTGATTGTATGGGGTGGACAGGTGTCTTTATGCAGCTAACGACCTCAAACAGGTGCATATAATATAGGATAATAAATGGAGTGGAGGTGGACATTTTAAAGGCAGACTAACAGTTTAGGGTTAATGATTCTGGATTTTTTTTTTTTATAGATTATGTCTCTCACAGTGGACATGCACCTACAATGACAATTTCAGAACCCTTCATGATTTGTGGGAGAACTTGCAAAATATCAGGGTGTTCAAATACTTATTTTCCTCACTGTACTTATCTAATCACACATTTTAATGTTAAGAGTATGTGGTCTTTGTGGAGAAATTAAAGTACTTCATTTTTAATCTAATCTGACACAAAACAGTGTCAATGGTTTGGTCAGTTGTGCAGAAAGAGATCCTCAGCTGAGACTTGATGAGAATGCTCAACAGCTCATTTATTTACCGTTACATTTTGCCAAGATGATGCAGAATCTTTTTTTTTTAATGTATATACAGAAATGTAAAGTTGTGTTTTGCATAGGTTTACAAAAATGAATGTTCAATAAGTAAACTCCTTTCTCTCTCCCGCAAGATCTCAAATACTGATCAACAGTTGACGCTTCATGAGAGCATTAAACAGGTAATTTATTTACCTTTGGAAAATGTTGGCATAGGCCCGAGCATTTATTTCTAATATGTTGTTTAATTGACAAAGACATTAATTTTTAAATCCAGTCAGACTTAAAATACTATACCTTACTGCAATTGTGTTGTCATGTTGGAAGACCCAGCCTCGACCCATCTTCAATGCTCTAACTGAGGGAAGGAGGTTGTTCCCCAATATCTCGCAATACATGAGAGTTGTGTGGCTGACATTCAGTGTTAATCTAATACAGGACAGTCAGATGGAGTCATGGGTTGTGTAAAATGTCCTCATAATTACTCGTGGTGTCATATTGTGGGGGATGGGCAGAAGTTCAGTGTTAATATAATACAGGACAGTCAGATGGAGTCATGGGTTGTGTAAAATGTCCTCATAATTACTCCTGGTGTCATATTGTGGGGGATGGGCAGAAGTTCAGTGTTAATCTAATACAGGACAGTCAGATGGAGTCATGGGTTGTGTAAGATGTCCTCATAATTACTCGTGGTGTCATATTGTGGGGGATGGGCAGAAGTTCAGTGTTAATCTAATACAGGACAGTCAGATGGAGTCATGGGTTGTGTAAGATGTCCTCATAATTACTCGTGGTGTCATATTGTGGGGGATGGGCAGAAGTTCAGTGTTAATATAATACAGGACAGTCAGATGGAGTCATGGGTTGTGTAAGATGTCCTCATAATTACTCGTGGTGTCATATTGTGGGGGATGGGCAGAAGTTCAGTGTTAATATAATACAGGACAGTCAGATGGAGTCATGGGTTGTGTAAAATGTCCTCATAATTACTCCTGGTGTCATATTGTGGGGGATGGGCAGAAGTTCAGTGTTAATCTAATACAGGACAGTCAGATGGAGTCATGGGTTGTGTAAGATGTCCTCATAATTACTCGTGGTGTCATATTGTGGGGGATGGGCAGAAGTTCAGTGTTAATCTAATACAGGACAGTCAGATGGGGCAATGTGTAAGATGTCCTCATAATTACTCATGGTGTCACATTGTGGGGGATGGGCAGAAGTTCAGTGTTAATATAATACAGGACAGTCAGATGGAGTCATGGGTTGTGTAAGATGTCCTCATAATTACTCCTGGTGTCATATTGTGGGGGATGGGCAGAAATTCAGTGATACTTAAATACAATAGTCAACACCAGTTATGCAAAAGTATGTAATTATAATATCTATCCCCTTAAGATTTCAACCAAGATTGGCCCTCAGCTGAGACTTGATGATAATGATTAACAGGTCATTAATTTACCTGTTACGTTTTGTCAAGATGATGCAGAATCTCCATGAGCTGCATATATTGTATTTTACAGAAAAGTAAAATTACTGTTCAATAAGTAAGCTTATTTCTCTCTCTCTGCCACTTTTTGAGAGCATTAAACAGGTCATTTATTTAGCTTTGGAAAAATTTGGCATGAGCATTTATTTCTAATATGTTCTGTAATGGGCTCTCATGTTTCTCATACAGCAGTAGATATGAACTATTGCCAATCTGTGCTGTATCTACACTCTCTGCCTCTATGTGCCTATCAATTTCTTTCTCATTTTTTCCCTTTTATTCTCACATATTTCTGCACTTTTAATAATTTTTCTTATATCTGTAAAATATTTCTTAATTGTTTAAATGCTATTAAAGAAAAATCTAGTTAATCACAATAAACAACCTTAGGTTTATTATATCTTCTGTCTAGTTTGCTCCTGCTTTTGGCATAAACCTGCTATGATAAACACGGAAGCCCAAACCAGACCTGACCGGTAAGTGTATTTTATCAATCTTTCTTTAAAGGATGGCTGTAACCCAGTCCATCTGGGGCTTAACCCAGGTTTCCTCCAACTCTGTCCTGTAAGAGCCACTGTCCTGCAGTGTTTGATCAAACCATGATCAAACTCATCTTCTTTCTTTCTTTCTTTTTTTTCTAGTGATCCTAAAGATCTTGCTCAGGTGTGTGTGTGTGATCAGGGTTGGAGCTAAACGCTGCTGGACAGTTGCCCTCCAGGACTGAATTTGAGGAACCCTGGGTTAACCCAGAAATTTAAATTTGCTGATTGTTTCCTCACTCTCAGATAATCAAAGATGCATTTGGCTTTGTCATGTAGATGTTGGAAGTATTTGTTTTTAAGATATTATTTCCTCCTTTATGTCAGAATTTTGAATAACAGTTTTCCAGTGAGGACCCGTGAGATCAGGACTATAAACCTGATTCTTGTTTAGTCGGTTAAATAAAAAACGTTTTTAGAATGTGACCATTAACTTCCATAGTGTGTGTGTGTGTGTGTGTAATATACATATATATGTATATTACACACACACTGTAGGTCAATGGCTACTGTCAAATGTTTGGATACTTACATTATTCAGAATATCATATCATCTTTTGTGTTGAACAGATGCAAGAGAATCATGCAGGTTTGGAACAACGTAACGGTGAGGAAATGTGACAATTTTCATTTTTGGGTGAACTATCCCTTTTGTTTGTTTTCAGCTATTTTTATTACAATTTGTTTATGAAATGTTTTTAAAATGTATGAGAAAAATTTATGTGTAACTTGATTTATGTAATTGAAATATTAATAACTACATTAATAAACTTTGCGCTTTGTTCTCTGTTATATGTCCTCATGTCTGTTAAATGCTCATATGTGGATATAAGAACACAAATAGTAGGTCCTATAAAATACAGTTGCATATTTACATAATCATACAAAATATTTAAAAATATCATCTTTTTAAATGGTTGTGTCTGTGTGAGTATGATCCCACAGGTGACTCTAATCATATGTCCTCATAATCAGGTGTGTCCTTATAATGCACAGTGTATTCAGTTGTGTATGTGTTTACCGTGTCCTCTTAATTCATTTGTGTCCCTCTAATACACGTTTGTGACACTTGTGTGTATTGTACAGCAACTGTCCTCATAATTCCAGTTAGTCCTTATAATATAGTTTTGTGTCATGGGCGGAGCTTGTGCGTCTAATTATCAGAGTCCTCGTTAGTAGGTAAATTGTCAGGTTGTCATATTATAGGTTGTGTTGTGTGTATAGCAATTCTGAAGTGAGATCTGTGATGAGTGGCTCAAAAGAAGTTTTTTGATAGTTGTCTCATCTCTGTAGAGCAAGCGGAAAGGGGTGTCCCCGTAAACCACCAACAGACTGGTTTGGGGCTCAGTGTCCTTGTAAACCATATAAACCCGTATGTGTGTGTGTGTGTGTGTGTGTGTGTGTGTGTGTGTGTGTGTGTGTGTGTGTGTGTGTGTGTGTGTGTATATATAAAATTTATTTATTCTGAACATATGTCTCCGTTTAGTTCATATACAGGGTGCTGTTAACCATTTGCCATCGGCTGCTGAATCGAGTGGTGATTCAGGAAATAAGAGTCGGCAGCCAACACAGAGATCGGATCGCGCTGCGGCTACCGGTGAGCCGGTGTTGAAGAAGCGGGGTTGTACTCCCAGTTCTGAAGAAGAAACAGTCTGTTCTAAACCCATCACCCCTGAACGGAAACGCCAGAGAAAAGTACCAGGTATGTATATAGAGAAATTGTACACATATAATAATAATAATAAAAGCATTTGCTGTATATTTTTATTTATTGTTATTTTATTCTCCCCCTCAGAATCATCTGATGAAAATGCAGAGATCGGGGATGATGACATGCTGGGGGTCTGGTCCATATTAGATTTTTCAGACTTGTTACCTGAGGCATTTGGAGGCCTGGAGAACACTGCACAACCGTCCACGTCGGGGACCGATTCGGACTGCGATGTGCTACCTTCAAACCAGGAGGCTTTAAGGAACGAGGGGCCCGAGAACAGTGAACGCAATCCTGCTTTGACAATTGAAAACAATCAAACGAACAACCAAAATACAACAACAACTGAATTAATGGTCCAGCAGATGAATACCCTCATCAGTGAACGTAAGAGGGACAGAGCGACCATCGATTTGTTGTTAAAAAATCAGAACATTGCAGCAGATCATAGACGACGGGGGAGACAGGCCTACGAGCTTTTTCACCAGACTGTGTGCGGAGAGCTCAGGCAACTCAAGATAGCTCTGAAGGAGTCTATAGCGCTACAAAGACGGAACAGTTCCACACAGCAAGTCTTAAGAACTGATCAGGAGTTGTCTGTGGACTTACTGAAGCAGCTGGTGGACAAACTTAAACCACACTTCGGTAAATCCTGAGTTTTACACAAGTGTCTTCCTGCTTTTTATTATTCTGCTTTATGGTTGTTCTGTGTTTTTATATTCTGCTTTATGGTTGTTCGGTGTTTTTATATTCTGTTTTAGGGTTGTTCGGTGCTTTTTATATTCAGATTTATTTCTGCGGTGTTATGTTATTCTGTTTTACAGTTGTTATTTGATGTATAATATGAATTAAGTGTCTGCGTGTTTGTACTATCTGGTTGTGGGGTTTAAATAAAATTGTGTTAAAATGGACACAAAATGTTGTCTGAAGCCTGATGATGTTGATCAAAGTCCGAGAGTCCGATTTAGATGTGAAAATGACATCCGGGGTCAGCAGAGTACAACAGAAACTTTGCGGGGTTTAATTCAAACACTTGAAAATGTGAACAGGCCGAGAAGTAATACAGAGGTATTGCTAGATTTGTTAAATACAGTGCAATCAATGAGTGAAAATCTGGAAGTAATAAACTATGATCAGATGCTAAATTCTCCTCATGACAGTAATCTGTCTAATGATGGAGCAGACACAAACTTTGAGATAGATTGTTTGTTAAATTCATATCAGACCATCAATGTGGCTGATGATTGGGACGCAACAAATTTTGATCTAGACCTATTATCAAATTCTCCGCAGGTGGGTGAGGGGGGAAGTGCGCCCTATGCGTTTGATGTGGCAGCCCCCAACATGGGGCTCACGCAGAGTGAGATAGACTCCCTTGCGAGAGAGGGCGGTGTTGTTCATGAGTACACAGTAATCCCCAGACATCGGTTCAATGGATTGGAAATTCATAGACGGATAAATCTGCGGCAGATATCTTCCCCAGATTTAGCCGTATACACATCCTTTTTACATGACTTGTTATCTGAAATTGTGTCATTTTCTAGATTATTCACCGGTGATGGGGATTTCATTAACATTACATTGTGTGGCGCCAGCTTGTCATCAGATGTCAATACAGTTTTTTCACCTCAAAATGATTACGATGTAGACCTCTTTATTAACCAGCTTGAGAGGATAATGCAGAGTAACTCTGACATGGCCGTCGATGAGGCTTTGGATTTGCGTGTTTCAATAGCTTTGTGTAGAAATGGTGGTGGCCGTCGCAAGATAAGTGACCTTACACATGATCAGGTGATCAGCAGAAACAGGATGAATTTGTTTTGCCCCTTAAACATTACAAATAATTTGTTTTGCAATCTGTCTGGCACATTTTCTATGGCCAGAGAAGCCGCACACAGAGTTAGAGGCTGAGGCAGAATCTATGCAGATGACTGCTGGTTTCACAGCTCAGCATAAAATAGGTTTTAATGACGTTGAGTGTTTTGAACGTTTGTTAAATATTAAAATTGTAACATTCTACCGTTCAAATTCTGGCGTGCTAGAGTTGTACAAAACCGCAGATGAACCGCACCCAAAAACCTTGTTTTTATATCTGCATGATTCACACTACTATTTGATAAAAAACCTAAAAGCATTTATAGGTGTGCCGTACGTCTGTGAGTTTTGCTATCGGGGGTACACCAATCGCAGAGATCACAGATGTAAATACGTGTGCGATGTGTGTAATCACCCGGACTGTCACACCCACCCCAAAAAGACAAAACACTGTGCCGACTGTTTGCGGTACTGTAAATCTGGTTATTGTTTTGAAATGCACAAGCAGCCGGCCCCCGGTGAGGAGTATGCACAGTGTGACGTGACCAAATATTGCCCGAGATGCAACAGACGCTTTCACGTCAGTGGGGTCAACCCCAAACCCCATCGATGTGCGGCTGACCGTTGTGTTCAATGTGGTGAGAGTCTGCCTATGGACGGCGTGCATCAATGCTTTATTCAGCCATTCAAACCAGAGAGACCAAGCGATCGCTATATTTTTTACGACTTTGAGACACGCTATGAAAACGGTAAACATGTAGCCAATTTTGTTTGCGCTATCACGTTTAGTGGTGAGGAATTTGTGGCCGAGGGCCCAGACTGTGTAGATCGTCTCATTAAAAAGTTCAGACAGCCTTTTTACCGTGACTTCACATGGATTGCCCATAATGCTTCGGGGTTTGACAATTTCATACTTTTGGAATACTTCACCAGAATGGGTCTTGCCCCTAAAATCACAATGCGAGGTTGTCGTCTAATCATGATGTATGATAATGCCTTCAAGCAACGATTTATCGACAGCTATGCATTTATACCTATGCGTCTTGCCAAAACACCTGCTGCGTTCAATCTGGCTAACAGCGAGAAGGGATATTTCCCACATCTGTTTAATCGTGCTGAAAATGACGACTACATTGGCCCATACCCTGAAAAACATTTTTATGGGTATTCGACAATGTCAGATCAAGATATGATCAAGTTTGATGCGTGGTACAGCACCGTTACTGGTAAAGTTTTTGATTTCAATAAAGAGTTAGAATTTTACTGCAGGAACGATGTTGTTCTGTTACGAGAAGTATGCATGAAATACCGCTACGAATTCATTCAGTGCACAGAACTTGACCCGTTTAATCACACCACTCTTGCGGGCTGTGCAATGGCTGTCTATAAGACTCATTTTATGCCTAAAGACACAATAGCTCTGACGCATAAAAACGCATACATCAATCAGAACAAAACGTATTCAAATGTCTCAATTGAATGGCTCGAGTATGTGCAAAAATCACGCTCCATAAACATCCAGCATGCACTAAATCAGGGGGAGGTATCGTTTGGTAAATATTTTGTCGATGGCTTTTATGATGACGGCAATGTGAAAAAAGCATTCGAATTTCTCGGGTGTTTTTTTCACGGGTGTGACCGTTGTTATGACCCTAACGACATAAACCCTTTATGAAAAGTCCCCTATTGCATCCTCAAAAGGCAGGTTGATGATAAGTTTGAGATTCTGAAGCGCGCGCACAACCTCAATATAGAGTGCATTTGGGAATGTGACTGGAAACGCGTCAAACAGACCGACGCTGATGTGATGGCTTTCATGTCCACATACAAACACTCTGAGCGCATTAAACCTCGCGACGCTTTATACGGCGGGCGTACCAACGCTTACAAATTGTATCATCAAACTGTCGAGGGAGAGAAGGTGCACTATGTTGATTTCACGTCGCTATACCCTTTCTGTCAGGCTCGGAAATGCTATCCTGTAGGTCACCCCCAAATAATTTTCAAGGATTTTGATAATCTTGAAAATTATTATGGGTTGGTCAAGGTCACTGTTCTGCCACCACGTAAACTCCTTCACCCCGTTCTGCCATATAGAACTGGAGGTAAATGGATGTTCCCACTTTGCAGGGCATGCTGTGAACAGCAGAATCAGATCATGCCTTGTAAACACACAGATGATGAGAGAGCTCTAACCGGCACATGGGTTAGCATAGAGCTTTTAAAAGCTATTGAAAAAGGCTACGTTGTGGTACAGGTGCATGAGGTTTGGCATTTTCCAGAGCAAACAGAAACTTTGTTTTGTGATTATGTTAAAACATTTTTACAACTCAAACAGGAAAGCTCGGGATTTTTAAAAGATGTAGTGACAGAGGCAGACAAAGAATCCTATGTCAGTGATTATTTTGAGAAAGAAGGGGTTAAATTGAATCTGGACAAGATTGAACTTAATTTCGCACGTCGATCCGTAATCAAGTTACTGATGAATAGCCTGTGGGGGCGGTTCTGTTTAAATATTAATGTACATTCGGAATTGGTTTCAGAACCTGAACAATTTGCCCAGATCATTTTCGGCAAGGGGTATGATATAAAATATTTCACGTTTTTGTCTGACTCTGTTGCTCTTGTACAGTGGGGTCATGCAGATGGGAAAGCTGGTCAGGCCCGCGATGTCAATGTTTTTATCGGTGCTTTTACAACCGCACATGCCCGTTTAGAGCTGTACGGTCTCATGGATAAACTGGGTGACAGGGTGTTGTACAGCGATACCGACAGCGTCATTTTCACATCTAAGGATGGAGATTGGGACCCACCGCTTGGCCCCTTTCTCGGTGATCTTACTAACGAGCTCGATCACGGAGATTACATAGTTCAGTTTTTTGCTCGACAGGACCAAAAAGCTACGGCTATCAGACGGCCGGCGGCAAGTCTTGTATCAAAGCCAAAGGTATCACCTTAAATTCTGTTAACTCTGAAGCCATCAAGCTAGAGTCCATGATTGACCTTGTAGATCAGTATGTGAAGGGGCGGGGTGACGACCGTCATATACTGACTTACACGGACAACATAGTGAGAGATAAAAGACATCTCACACTTCACAACAAGACATTTGTAAAAAGGTTCAGGATCGTGTATACTAAAAGAGTACTTCTCCCTGATTACACCACTCTACCATATGGCTTCTGACAACGTTTTTGGCAGGGGTGTACGTGATGCTGAGGGGTTCGACCCAAAATTGCAGCATCCATTTTCATGTGTGATAAGTGGGCCGACAAATTCAGGGAAGACGTTTTTTGTAAAACAATTGCTGCAGAATGCTGAAAGGTTGATTTCTAAAAAAAATTGATAACATTGTGTTTATTTTTACTCTGTGGCAACCGTTGTATGATGATTTATTGAAAATGTATTCTGACATTAAATTTATTGATGGCATCCCCCCAACGTTGAATGATTCTATTTTGTTCCCTCCCAATAAGACAAACTTACTAGTGATTGATGATTTTATGCAGGAAGCAGCCAACTGTAAGGAGATCGAAAAATTGTTCACCGTTTATTGCCATCACAATAATCTAAGTGTGTTTTACATAATTCAGAATTTGTTTTTTCAGGGTAAATCCAGTCGAACAATAAGCTTAAACGCCCATTATTTGATCTTGTTTAAAAACCCCAGAGACAGAACACAAATTAATGTGCTAGGGAGACAAATGTATCCGGGTAACGCTAAGTTTTTTATGGAGTGTTATGAAGACGCAACCAGCGCACCATACGGGTATCTTATGGTTGATTTTAAAGCAAGAACACCGGAGCAGTATCGTCTCAGAACAGGTTTACTCACACCGAGTCCTGTTGTGTACCTCCAGAAAAGACAACGCCAACACTGAATTGTATGCAACTATTTGGAAATGTCTGCACGAGTCTTAAGAAACCTCACGCTTTTAAAATTGTTATTAAAGGCAACTCCCAAACAAAGGCAGGTTATTTTACAGACAGCTCCAGATGAACTCATCTTAACCCTGTGTGAAGTCGCATTTAATGTGCTCCATGGTAATATACCCCTCACGCCTCAGCAATACCAGAAACTCAAGAGAAGAAAAACTGATATCAAATTTGTCGCGGATAAGAAAGTGGGTGTTAGAAAAAAGAGACGGATGATAAATCAAAAGGGTGGATTTCTGCTCCCGCTTTTAAGTGTCGCAATACCCTTTATAACCAGTTTGATCAGACCTCAGTAACGAGTATAATGGAGCACGCGGAGAAGATGTTTCTGATCCCACAACACCAGTTGGATAAGCTAAAAGATGCTACACCACGTGCATCTATTCAACAGACCGTGGAGAATGAGTTGGATATGACGATAAGAAATATTCTGCAGAGATCTGACCTGGATCCTCATGAGAAGGCCAAGATGTACACAGCTGTATTGCAGAGGTTTTTAACTATTTGTAGAAAAGGGGAGATTGAGAGCAACGCGCTAACGTTAACACTCCCACCGCACAATCAATCTGATAAAACAGAACCAGCAACCGTCGGCTCCAGCGTAAAAGATCGTGATGATTTAGATGTTGTTGCGGACGATATTTTAAAAAATATTCCAAAGAGGAGTGTAAATAACGTCCGATACATATTAGATAAGATGTCGAGAACTAAAGATGTGACCTCATGGTCTGAATCGGGTGAGTTTGTGTTTAAAGGCAGAACAATCCCAGGGTCACACATGATGGATTTAATTAAGAGTGTTACAGCTCCTCAGAAGATCATTGATGAACGCAGACCTATCGGGTGGAGTGAGTTTCTGCAAGCATTTGCGACTTTAAACATACCTTATTCAACTGTGCCAAACCTGAATGTCAGACATGCAATCAAGTCTTTCAAAGACTTTTAGTTATCCGGAAGGAGATGCAGTTTTCAAATCACCCATACTTGACCGGGGTCAGTGGTTAAGTTAATTAAATACAGGGGTTTTTAAGAGATGCTGTGTTTATCATGTGATGCTTTTATTTTTTCATCTGTAATGTAATAATTTTCTGTGCATAGGATACGAAATAAAAGAGTCAAAAATAAATTTCTGTTTAGTGTTTTATTGAGCATAAGTCATAAACATCTCACCGGTTTGCACACACTGTACACATTTGAATACATTGTCATTACAATGAGAGTATTTTAACTTCTTCACAAACGCTGTCACAGTTTTGTCATTTTTCATAAGATCATCGCTATAAAGTTTCAACACACGCTCATAATCCCAACCCTTCACCATGTGGTATAGGAAGAATACACAGTGCTGACCACAGACGTCTGATGATAACGCCTGTACTTGCTTAGCGGAATATTGTACAACAGTAGAATTTTGGGTTAGAAATTCATTGAATATCGTTGGAAAACGACTGTGTTCCGGGTTATTACCAAAGCTGTCGAAAAAGCATCCCACGCCATCCTTGTTTATGTAAATAGCTATCCAATGTTCCCCTCCCAGTGCTGACGGCTCGGTGTTTGAAATCACGGCTATTGGTGATGTTTTTAAGGGTGTTTTCGGAAGTGGCCACACGGCAACACACCGAGAAAATGCACATCGCAGCAAATCTTATCCATGATTGCGGAAAGTTGTATAGTGTCCATTTTTGATATACTAATAGTAATCAACAAGGATCTGACGACGATTCGATACTTCAATAATACTATCGAATAAAGAGTATACTATTAAATTGATTGTTCGTGGTAGAGGCTGTCTAAACCGGGCTTCAAGTCTCACACTCCCAGATTTCACTAGAGAAACGTGCTGCGAACATTCATCATCCGGTGTAAGATTGAACGCATAGAGAGTATATCCATGCAAAAAATCCTCTCGGTCAATCGACAGAGGCTGATTCTTTAAATGTCGTCCTGAAGCCAGAACCAACTGATAGAATTCCCGCACTGCCGAGCCACTTTCATATTCAGGTTGAAAGGGCTTCGAAGGAATCTGACGACCATCTAGATAAATAGATAAAAATTCTACATCGTAATTTTTGAATGCAATGGGGTTTTTTATCATAGGAGCCTGTAAAGGCATCATTGTCAACCATTGCTAGAACAATGGACTTGGGCAAAGTCCCCAAGAAAAGGTTTTCTTGATTGCAGACATGCGAGCCCGCAGGAATTGAAAATTTTTTCAAACTGACACGATCAATTGGGTATTTGGCCGTGGTTGAGAGCAGAGCCTGCGCATGACCCAAACGAACCCCCGGGGCCACGGTAACTTTTTTCACAAATAAAGATGCTGAAACGATGTTGAGTTTATAAGCCACGCCGTCGCTCCTCATTAAACAAAATTCATCTTTTCCTCTTGTCATCCGTATTTTAACATCCACCCCGTTGAGCATCAGTTTTTCTTGAAAGAAGATATCGCTGTGAAGGGGTGTCAGAAGCTCCACCACATTGCTAGAGTTTGTAAATGCGGCTCTCTTTGTCAGGCCATGATTCCCAGCCGCAGGATCGGTGGAATCCATGCTTCCGGGTGTGTCTTTAAAAAAGAGGCCGGCGGAGAACACCGTCTCGAGAGTCTGTTTACTAAAATTAATTAGACATTCTATGATGCAGCGATACGGGTAAGTGTTAGAACTTTGCGATATTAGTCTATCCCCCAATGAGACATCCACTTGTGAAAAAATTGTGGCTCCAGCATAGTTGATGAGTCCTACTGGGGCTCCATCTGCGATATCCGTTCCGTCAGGATTAGTGATTTTGAGACGTAAAAACACTTGCGTGTTGTTTAGGTCTATATAATCCTCGCCATTCCCTGCTATAAAAAACTCCAGCGGGGATGAGTCAGATATAGCCGATAAGGGGGGTACTTCTATATAAGTGTTTTTTTCAATAGCTGTTTGAGTCAACGGTACTGTGAATAGATCCAATTCAGATTTTAAACACTCCTCTGACATGCTGTGCAGTAGAGCCATGATTTAAAAAATAGCTTTGGAGGATTTTTTTTACTTTTTTGTTATCCGTTTCACTGTCTCCTTGCGTTTGCGTTTCGCGACTGAGGTTTTCTTCGGTGTACGCTTTGTTTTCTTCCGGGGCTGGCCACTCCTCCGCACGCCTGGCGGTCTAGATGCTCTTTTGCGAGCCATCACCATCAGCCCTGACCCGTCTTGAGTATTGTTATTAAAAGACCTTGATAATGTGCTGCTAACAACATCGCTTAGTATATTTTTTGCAGCGGATTTAAGGTGCGGTTTGGCTATGCTAAACCCCCGTTTTAATAGGAGAATAGCCATCCTGAACAGTCCACGGAACACCCCCCCAATTCCGCGACCAAACATGACTCCGCCCCCTGCATAACCAGGAAGACCATCACCAGCCTGGTTCTGGTAATATGCCACGTAGCGATCAGCATCCATTTTGTGTGGGTTGAAATACATTATTTTATTTGTTTTCTAAAACACACACGCTCTCACAGGTCTGAAGTGTAGTTTTGCGCACACTTTGCCGTATCGGAAACGAACCTCTTTATTCTGATCGCTTTTAACCTCTATAGTTATATCGGTTATGGACGATTTATTGACAGGTGCGTAATCTGCTCTGTCATATTTAACACTGACAATGTCATTATTCTTTCCTTCAATATGTACGCATCGCAACAGCGGTACGTGTGCATCACCCACCGCCTGGTATTCTATGATGTCTATATATATATATATATAATGTGTAGAAACCGTGTTTTATGTCTGCTTGATAGGGGGCGTATGTCACATTATGCTCAGAAGCCTGCTCGCCTGATTCAAATGGCACACCCGGTTTTAATCCTAAAATAACAGCCAGATCCCCGTAAAATGTCAGCGTCATCTTTGGTGGGGACTTCAAAAATACTGTGTTCTTCACACGATCGTAGCCGAGAACCACCTTCAGGGGGAGGTTTCCGTTTATCTCACGGATCAAAGAAAGGATGTCGTCGTAATATCCAGGCTTCAGTTTGTAAAGTATATTCGACATCTGTTGTTTGTTGTTGACGATGAAGATCCCAATCTGTTTCTCCGCCATATGATGCTCGGTCTTGCGCTTCTTATCAATCCCCACCACTGTTTCAGTGTTGAGATAGAAAGCCGTATCTTCCTCATTAATTGTGTACCACGATAATGGATATTCAAACTCAATCAGGCCGACTTCCCATTTTCCTTTCAGATTTAAAGTTCTTGCCAGTCTAGTCGTGTAGCAAGATATACGATTTTCAGGATAAACAGACAGTGACGCATTGCAAGGCAGAGTAACGTAAAATCCCTCCTCGGCCATGATCTGTTTTAACAGGAATGTGACGGTCTAATATGGATCTTTTGTTTTTATGGCACCTCCACATCGACCAACTCCTTCAGATTCACCCACGACGAGAATTTTAGGGGCCATCCGAGCCAACGACAGAGTACAAAGGTTTCTCGACCTCGCCGTTTCTTGTCTAAAATTTTCTCCACTTTAAATGCCTTGTTATCTTTCACAAAAAATGTTTGTATTTCCTCCTCATAAAAAACACCGTCGATGACATCGCCATCATAATCACACAATCTGTAGACGGGTGGGTCACGGGGGATGCATGCTGTTATGGTGAAAAACTCGTGAGTGTAGTTTTCGTCATACCCCTTTGTGAAGGGGCCTCGGGCTTTAGAAATTCTAACGATATCACCGATTTTATATTTAAAATTCGGGGTGACACCACGACCGCCACTAGCCCCATATAGATTATGAAACACCACAGATTCATTCTCTTTATTCACATCAATCGGCCTCATCTTTATACTTCTGTGATAACTAGCATTATAACCGTCTGTTATGTCTTGAAGTATATCGACGTATCGTTTGGAGTTTGTAGCGGTTAAATACCTCCACATTCTCCCTTTTAAGGTTCTATTAAACCGCTCAACAACACAGGCCTTTAATTCTGTGGCCGGTGCAAAGTGTACGATGTTGTACTTCTTCATCAGACTTTGAAACTGTTTATTAAAAAACTCCTTTCCTTTATCTGTCTGTAATTTGTGGGGCTTTCTCCCCTCTTTCAGTATAGATTCAAAAGCCTTAGTCACTTCAGCTCCACTCTTATTTCGTAAAACACGAGTCCATGCGTATTTGCTGAAAAGATCTATACAGGTCAATAAAAAATTGTTGTTGTCGTTTTCCTTGGAATATTTAGACATGTCTACTAAATCAGCTTGGAATTGCATATCAATCGCATAGACAAAAACCCGATTCCGTTTGTATTTTAGAGGCGCTGTTCTGTGTAGTGTGTAAGCATCTTCACCAGCGAGCCAGTCTGAAACTTGTTTATCAGTTAATCGAACACCCATTTCTTTTAAAACAGCATCTTTTAAACGTTTTTTACCCCCTAAGGCCCCTGGATTAGAGGCTGTGTAGTAAATATTTTTCATTTCTTCTTCGGACATATTGCCACTTCAGTCTCCACAAACGAATAACTCGAATAATATATGCGTATAGGGTTTTTATTTTCAGTGAGAGAACAAAAACAGTACAATGACATCATACATCATCATCAAGGTATTGGAGAAATTTTATACACATAACCATGTTTTTCTCAAGAATATAGTCAGTTAATGTTTCAACAATTTCACAAACATCAGTTTGGTCATTTCCTGATGAACTGATTATACATAAATCAGTCACATATGTACACATACACAATATGTCAGCAATTCTTACACTACTGCCACATTCGGTCACCAAGTCTAGAATTTTTCTGATAGTACCACAAATCGGTTCACCCCTATTGATACACATACGCATCATATCTGTCCACTCATTAGACATGCCTCTTACAACAGACATAAGCTTTTTGAGATTTGTTAAACGAGTGGGGTCAACCTCGCATCCATTTACAGTAACAGGCACATCAACACAATCATTAATAATCTTATACATTAAGTTTGTCATCTCACATCTGATACGTCGCTTAAGAAGACATTTTGCTAACCCCCTTGCACAACATATATTACCCATTTCGATGTTACATGCAAACAACTTATGCGACCCCTTTCCAACTGTCCACGGCGTCATAGACAATCTGTTCACAGGTTGAGTCCACAATTTTCTGTCTGACTTCGTGAAGTTTCTCCACAATGTAGACTTCGTCCCGTAGATCGTGTAAAATAGTGTCCAGTGACCCCTGTATTCTCAGCGGGTGAATTCTTAAACCGCAACGGTTCAATGCTTGAGCTATTATGTGTTTGAGTCCGGGTTTGATCAGTTTATGTGTCAGTTCCTCAAAGTAGGTATCGAAAAAGAAGGCATCGGCTTCAAACAAGCATGAATGCCTAATCTGACTCAGGTGGTCTACCTCACACCCCAAACAGAGTTCTTTCAGCTTTTTGTTGATGAGATGCTCCAGGAGGACCACAACAGTCGCTTTTATGATTTTAAAGCCGTCAGCCCGAATACAGTTGTCTGTTTCATCAACCACAGCGTAGGCCGCAGATCCGCTGGTGCCGTAAGGTGTTGTAAGAAATGATAAGTTGTGATATCCCAGATCCATACAAAATGCATCTAGCCAGCTGTTATCACATGTTTCGGGGTGGGGTTCCAGCGATGTGGCGTTGTCATCAGGCATCGCCGGGGCAGTCTCCGGGGTGTTTCTGTAGCTGCAGACTGAAGCGGATTCTTGAGACATAGTGAACGAATGTAGCGAGCGTACCGATATGCAGACGTTTTAATGACTGTAATATGTGGGCGGACTTAAAAGGCGGTCTTTGGCGGTGTTGACGGCCTGCTCTGGGTGAAACAATTTCACCTTTACCGAGTTGTAGCAATCATACATATCACACCATTTGAACATCTTATCGATGCAGGTAAAAACATTGTCGAGTATACGAGCATCTTTCCACTGAAACAAAAATTTAATGTCATAGTAGAGGTGATGTTCAGACTCTGGAATAGGCCATGCACGCTCGTGGAGCTTAGTCTTGTCACTGCAGCAAAAGATATAAACACAATCGCCTGGTAGCTTTTTACTGTGATCCCCGACCACTCGGAACCTCGTGTCAGGAGCCACGCCATCCCACTCAGCGATGTACAACGGTTCGTCGCCACAGTCTCTCAAATCTCTCCAAACGTAGTTGAAAAACATAAACCAGTCTTTGACAGGGAAAATCAGGCACGGCTCCCGCGTACTAATTACATCTCCAACATCCCCAGCGTAGAATCTCACCACCCGCAACACTTTATCAAACACATAGCGCCCGACACGACCATCAGACATTGTGAAGTCACGTTTCACAAAATCCATATTTTCGTGAAGAAACTTTGTCAAACTAACATTTTGTCTCTTCTTCGGCGCAAAAGTCAGCTCTTCCATCATTTCAACAGGACCTCTTGTTGGTGAAATGCACATCACTTTTCTTGTAGTTTTAGCGGTGCTTGCCTCAGCCATTGTAATAGCAGCGTTGTAGAAAGATCTCTGTCTTCAGCAGTCCACCACTTATACCTTATTTAAACAACTCCGGAATCAACAAGTTGTCATAAAAATGCCACTCTGGTTAAGATCCATCTATCATCATATATCAAACCATAAAATCATCTGTACCTTTATTTGATTGACACTCTGACTTGCCTGTCTGTGACGCTAAGTTGTAAATCTAACCATAAAAACCTTTGACACCCAGTGAGCAGCCAATCAGGGGCAACAACACACACACATTTAACCCCTAAACACCTGTCTGTCAAACATTCACCGGACAGTTTGAGTGGCAGGTGGACAGCCGGACACAGGGTACAGCCATAAATTACACCCATAAATCACACCATAAATTAGGCCATAAATCATCTTTGAGACAAGGTGTATTATATAACTACTGATGATAATGATAGGACCAATTAGAAAAACTCACTGCTTCTTGCCTGGAGAGCATCTTTGGACCCAGTCATGTCGCTAACTTGCAGCGTGCTTATCTTTGTGTGAAAATGAAATTAACTGAGAGCTCAGGCTCTGAAATAGGTCCCACTGGCAATTCACTCGAACATCCAGAGCATGTGTAGGATGTGCCGTTTCGTGAAAGGCACTTCCTACACATTCTCTGCACGTACTTCGTGGCACAACAAGGCTCATTCTTCCACTGTCATTTGCAGTTGTTTGGAACAAATAGCAAGTCCACTGCAATCTATGAAACAGGCAGTGAGTGTACTATCACTGAGTTACAGGGCTATTGAAAACAAACAAAAAGAAGGAACGAAGTAGGTGCGTCTCATTATCAGTTTTTCTCATAGAATTTAAACCTTAGAGCTCGGGCTCTTAAAAAGGTCCCACTGAGCAATTCCCTCAGACATCCAGAGCATGTGTAGGATGTGCCTTTCAAGAAAGGTAGGGCTAAATAACATCGTTAGAAGAGGTAGTACCATTGAACTCGCATTTAAACCCACCCAGAAAAACCTTGCCGTGACCCGGATTCGGACCGGGGTTGCTGCGGCCACAACGCAGAGTACTAACCACTATACGATCACGGCGAGACACCAGTCTGCTTTCAAAAAAGTCTCCTCGAAATATCCATGAATACCAAGGGCCCTTGTAATCGTTAGCTTAGAGGTACACATGTTTTTTATCTGCACAACTCCTGTCGAGGGTATCACTGTAGAGGTGTTTTTTTTTGTCCTCATTAAAAATGATTTGCGAGGCCACAAGGACACCACCCATTGCAGGCCCAAGCTGTCGGCGTAGTCGGCAGGACTCAAACTTGCGTGGGGGGACCCCAATGGATTTTTAGCCCATCACAGTAACCACTCGGCCACAACTACAATTTGGCAATCAGCAAAAGTCATTTAGCTTGTTGCCTTTCAGCGTTGATGCATGAGGCCAGATTTAAGTAAACAGCGGTCAGCAGCACAACGTACCGCGCAAAAGAATAGAAGCTCCTTCGCCCGAACAGGGACTTGAACCTTGGACCCTCAGACTAAAAGTCTGATGCTCTGCCGACTGAGCTATCCAGGCCCTTTTTGGGGAAATTGCGTGCTGCAGTGGAACTCACAGCTAATTGAATCGTTTTGGCTGTAGAACGATGGATTCTCCCATGCATCCGATTTGTTTCTTCGAGTGTAGTCAAAGCATCTGCTAGGTCAAAATGTATTTGAGAATTAGAGCGATTGAGGCCTATTATACTAACAATCAAAGGATGATAATGATAGGACCAATTAGAAAAACTCACTGCTTCTTGCCTGGAGAGCATCTTTGGACCCAGTCATGTCGCTAACTTGCAGCGTGCTTATCTTTGTGTGAAAGTGAAATTAACTGAGAGCTCAGGCTCTGAAATAGGTCCCACTGGCAATTCACTCGAACATCCAGAGCATGTGTAGGATGTGTCGTTTCGTGAAAGGCACTTCCTACACATTCTCTGCACGTACTTCGTGGCACAACAAGGTTCATTCTTCCACTGTCATTTGCAGTTGTTTGGAACAAATAGCAAGTCCACTGCAATCTATGAAACAGGCAGTGAGTGTACTATCACTGAGTTACAGGGCTACTGAAAAAAAAACAAAAAGAAGGAACTAAGTAGGTGCGTCTCATTATCAGTTTTTCTCATAGAATTTTTGGACCCAGTCATGTCGCTAACTTGCAGCGTGCTTATCTTTGTGTGAAAGTGAAATTAACTGAGAGTTCAGGCTCTGAAATAGGTCCCACTGGCAATTCACTCGAACATCCAGAGCATGTGTAGGATGTGCCTTTCAAGAAAGTTAGGGCTAAACAACATCGTTAGAAGAGGTAGTACCATTGAACTCGCATTTAAACCCACCCAGAAAAACCTTGCCGTGCCCCGGATTCGAACCGGGGTTGCTGCGGCCACAACGCAGAGTACTAACCACTATACGATCACGGCGAGACACCAGTCTGCTTTCAGAAAAGTCTCCTCGAAATATCCATGAATACCAAGGGCCCTTGTAATCGTTAGCTTAGAGGTACACATGTTTTTTATCTGCACAACTCCTGTCGAGGGTATCAATGTAGAGGTGTTTTTTTTTTGTCCTCATTAAAAATGATTTGCGAGGCCACAAGGACACCACCCATTGCAGGCCCAAGCTGTCGGCGTAGTCGGCAGGACTCAGACTTGCGTGGGGGGACCCCAATGGATTTTTAGCCCATCACAGTAACCACTCGGCCACAACTACAATTTGGCAATCAGCAAAAGTCATTTAGCTTGTTGCCTTTCAGCGTTGATGCATGAGGCCAGATTTAAGTAAACAGCGGTCAGCAGCACAACGTACCGCGCAAAAGAAAAGAAGCTCCTTCGCCCGAACAGGGACTTGAACCCTGGACCCTCAGATTAAAAGTCTGATGCTCTGCCGACTGATATATCCAGGCCCTTTTTGGAGAAATTGCGTGCTGCAGTGGAACTCACAGCTAATTGAATCGTTTTGGCTGTAGAACGATGGATTCTCCCATGCATCCGATTTGTTTCTTCGAGTGTAGTCAAAGCATCTGCTAGGTCAAAATGTATTTGAGAATTAGAGCGATTGAGGCCTATTATACTAACAATCAAAGGATGATAATGATAGGACCAATTAGAAAAACTCACTGCTTCTTGCCTGGAGAGCATCTTTGGACCCAGTCATGTCGCTAACTTGCAGCGTGCTTATCTTTGTGTGAAAGTGAAATTAACTGAGAGCTCAGGCTCTGAAATAGGTCCCACTGGCAATTCACTCGAACATCCAGAGCATGTGTAGGATGTGCCGTTTCGTGAAAGGCACTTCCTACACATTCTCTGCACGTACTTCGTGGCACAACAAGGCTCATTCTTCCACTGTCATTTGCAGTTGTTTGGAACAAATAGCAAGTCCACTGCAATCTATGAAACAGGCAGTGAGTGTACTATCACTGAGTTACAGGGCTACTGAAAACAAACAAAAAGAAGGAACTAGGTAGGTGCGTCTCATTATCAGTTTTTCTCATAGAATTTTTGGACCCAGTCATGTCGCTAACTTGCAGCGTGCTTATCTTTGTGTGAAAGTGAAATTAACTGAGAGTTCAGGCTCTGAAATAGGTCCCACTGGCAATTCACTCGAACATCCAGAGCATGTGTAGGATGTGCCTTTCAAGAAAGGTAGGGCTAAATAACATCGTTAGAAGAGGTAGTACCATTGAACTCGCATTTAAACCCACCCAGAAAAACCTTGCCGTGACCCGGATTCGGACCGGGGTTGCTGCGGCCACAACGCAGAGTACTAACCACTATACGATCACGGCGAGACACCAGTCTGCTTTCAGAAAAGTCTCCTCGAAATATCCATGAATACCAAGGGCCCTTGTAATCGTTAGCTTAGAGGTACACATGTTTTTTATCTGCACAACTCCTGTCGAGGGTATCACTGTAGAGGTGTTTTTTTTGTCCTCATTAAAAATGATTTGCGAGGCCACAAGGACACCACCTATTGCAGGCCCAAGCTGTCGGCGTAGTCGGCAGGACTCAAACTTGCGTGGGGGGACCCCAATGGATTTTTAGCCCATCACAGTAACCACTCGGCCACAACTACAATTTGGCAATCAACAAAAGTCATTTAGCTTGTTGCCTTTCAGCGTTGATGCATGAGCCCAGATTTAAGTAAACAGCGGTCAGCAGCACAACGTACCGCGCAAAAGAAAAGAAGCTCCTTCGCCCAAACAGGGACTTGAACCCTGGACCCTCAGATTACAAGTCTGATGCTCTGCCGACTGAGCTATCCAGGCCCTATTTGGAGAAATTGCGTGCTGCAGTGGAACTCACAGCTAATTGAATCGTTTTGGCTGTAGAACGATGGATTCTCCCATGCATCCGATTTGTTTCTTCGAGTGTAGTCAAAGCATCTGCTAGGTCAAAATGTATTTGAGAATTAGAGCGATTGAGGCCTATTATACTAACAATCAAAGGATGATAATGATAGGACCAATTAGAAAAACTCACTGCTTCTTGCCTGGAGAGCATCTTTGGACCCAGTCATGTCGCTAACTTGCAGCGTGCTTATCTTTGTGTGAAAGTGAAATTAACTGAGAGCTCAGGCTCTGAAATAGGTCGCACTGGCAATTCACTCGAACATCCAGAGCATGTGTAGGATGTGCTGTTTCGTGAAAGGCACTTCCTACACATTCTCTGCACGTACTTCGTGGCACAACAAGGCTCATTCTTCCACTGTCATTTGCAGTTGTTTGGAACAAATAGCAAGTCCACTGCAATCTATGAAACAGGCAGTGAGTGTACTATCACTGAGTTACAGGGCTACTGAAAACAAACAAAAAGAAGGAACTAAGTAGGTGCGTCTCATTATCAGTTTTTCTCATAGAATTTAAACCTTAGAGCTCGGGCTCTTAAAAAGGTCCCACTGAGTAATTCCCTCAGACATCCAGAGCACTTGCAGGAAGTGCCTTTCACGAAAAGTAGGGCTAAATAACATCGTTTGAAGAGGTAGTACCATTGAACTCGCATTTAAACCCACCCAGAAAAACCTTGCCGTGACCCGGATTCGGACCGGGGTTGCTGCGGCCACAACGCAGAGTACTAACCACTATACGATCACGGCGAGACACCAGTCTGCTTTCAGAAAAGTCTCCTCGAAATATCCATGAATACCAAGGGCCCTTGTAATCGTTAGCTTAGAGGTACACATGTTTTTTATCAGCACAACTCCTGTCGAGGGTATCACTGTAGAGGTGGGTTTTTTTTGTCCTTATTAAAAATGATTTGCGAGGCCGCAGGGACACCACCCATTGCAGGCCCAAGGTGTCGGCGTAGTCGGCAGGACTCAAACTTGCGTGGGGGGACCCCAATGGATTTTTAGCCCATCACAGTAACCACTCGGCCACGACTACAATTTGACAATCAGCAAAAGTCATTTAGCTTGTTGCCTTTCAGCGTTGATGCATGAGGCCAGATTTAAGTAAACAGCGGTCAGCAGCACAACGTACCGCGCAAAAGAAAAGAAGCTTCTTCGCCCGAACAGGGACTTGAACCCTGGACCCTCAGATTAAAAGTCTGATACTCTGCCGACTGATATATCCAGGCCCTTTTTGGAGAAATTGCGATCTGCAGTGGAACTCACAGCTAATTGAATCGTTTTGGCTGTAGAATGATGGATTCTCCCATGCTTCCGATTTGTTTCTTCGAGTGTAGTCAAAGCATCTGCTAGGTCAAAATGTATTTGAGAATTAGAGCGATTGAGGCCTATTATACTAACAATCAAAGGATGATAATGATAGGACCAATTAGAAAAACTCACTGCTTCTTGCCTGGAGAGCATCTTTGGACCCAGTCATGTCGCTAACTTGCAGCGTGCTTATCTTTGTGTGAAAGTGAAATTAACTGAGAGCTCAGGCTCTGAAATAGGTCCCACTGGCAATTCACTCGAACATCCAGAGCATGTGTAGGATGTGCCGTTTCGTGAAAGGCACTTCCTACACATTCTCTGCACGTACTTCGTGGCACAACAAGGCTCATTCTTCCACTGTCATTTGCAGTTGTTTGGAACAAATAGCAAGTCCACTGCAATCTATGAAACAGGCAGTGAGTGTACTATCACTGAGTTACAGGGCTACTGAAAAAAAAAAAAAGAAGGAACTAAGTAGGTGCGTCTCATTATCAGTTTTTCTCATAGAATTTTTGGACCCAGTCATGTCGCTAACTTGCAGCGTGCTTATTTTTGTGTGAAAGTGAAATTAACTGAGAGTTCAGGCTCTGAAATAGGTCCCACTGGCAATTCACTCGAACATCCAGAGCATGTGTAGGATGTGCCTTTCAAGAAAGGTAGGGCTAAATAACATCGTTAGAAGAGGTAGTACCATTGAACTCGCATTTAAACCCACCCAGAAAAACCTTGCCGTGACCCGGATTCGGACCGGGGTTGCTGCGGCCACAACGCAGAGTACTAACCACTATACGATCACGGCGAGACACCAGTCTGCTTTCAGAAAAGTCTCCTCGAAATATCCATGAATACCAAGGGCCCTTGTAATCGTTAGCTTAGAGGTACACATGTTTTTTATCTGCACAACTCCTGTCGAGGGTATCACTGTAGAGGTGTTTTTTTTTGTCCTCATTAAAAATGATTTGCGAGGCCACAAGGACACCACCCATTGCAGGCCCAAGCTGTCGGCGTAGTCGGCAGGACTCAAACTTGCGTGGGGGGACCCCAATGGATTTTTAGCCCATCACAGTAACCACTCGGCCACAACTACAATTTGGCAATCAACAAAAGTCATTTAGCTTGTTGCCTTTCAGCGTTGATGCATGAGGCCAGATTTAAGTAAACAGCGGTCAGCAGCACAACGTACCGCGCAAAAGAAAAGAAGCTCCTTCGCACAAACAGGGACTTGAACCCTGGACCCTCAGATTAAAAGTCTGGTGCTCTGCCGACTGAGCTATCCAGGCCCTATTTGGAGAAATTGCGTGCTGCAGTGGAACTCACAGCTAATTGAATCGTTTTGGCTGTAGAACGATGGATTCTCCCATGCATCCGATTTGTTTCTTCGAGTGTAGTCAAAGCATCTGCTAGGTCAAAATGTATTTGAGAATTAGAGCGATTGAGGCCTATTATACTAACAATCAAAGGATGATAATGATAGGACCAATTAGAAAAACTCACTGCTTCTTGCCTGGAGAGCATCTTTGGACCCAGTCATGTCGCTAACTTGCAGCGTGCTTATCTTTGTGTGAAAGTGAAATTAACTGAGAGCTCAGGCTCTGAAATAGGTCGCACTGGCAATTCACTCGAACATCCAGAGCATGTGTAGGATGTGCTGTTTCGTGAAAGGCACTTCCTACACATTCTCTGCACGTACTTCGTGGCACAACAAGGCTCATTCTTCCACTGTCATTTGCAGTTGTTTGGAACAAATAGCAAGTCCACTGCAATCTATGAAACAGGCAGTGAGTGTACTATCACTGAGTTACAGGGCTACTGAAAACAAACAAAAAGAAGGAACTAAGTAGGTGCGTCTCATTATCAGTTTTTCTCATAGAATTTTTGGACCCAGTCATGTCGCTAACTTGCAGCGTGCTTATCTTTGTGTGAAAGTTAAATTAACTGAGAGTTCAGGCTCTGAAATAGGTCCCACTGGCAATTCACTCGAACATCCAGAGCATGTGTAGGATGTGCCTTTCAAGAAAGGTAGGGCTAAATAACATCGTTAGAAGAGGTAGTACCATTGATCTCGCATTTAAACCCACCCAGAAAAACCTTGCCGTGACCCGGATTCGGACCGGGGTTGCTGCGGCCACAACGCAGAGTACTAACCACTATACGATCACGGCGAGACACCAGTCTGCTTTCAGAAAAGTCTCCTCGAAATATCCATGAATACCAAGGGCCCTTGTAATCGTTAGCTTAGAGGTACACATGTTTTTTATCTGCACAACTCCTGTCGAGGGTATCACTGTAGAGGTGTTTTTTTTGTCCTCATTAAAAATGATTTGCGAGGCCACAAGGACACCACCCATTGCAGGCCCAAGCTGTCGGCGTAGTCGGCAGGACTCAAACTTGCGTGGGGGGACCCCAATGGATTTTTAGCCCATCACAGTAACCACTCGGCCACAACTACAATTTGGCAATCAGCAAAAGTCATTTAGCTTGTTGCCTTTCAGCGTTGATGCATGAGGCCAGATTTAAGTAAACAGCGGTCAGCAGCACAACGTACCGCGCAAAAGAAAAGAAGCTCCTTCGCCCAAACAGGGACTTGAACCTTGGACCCTCAGATTGAAAGTCTGATGCTCTGCCGACTGAGCTATCCAGGCCCTATTTGGAGAAATTGCGTGCTGCAGTGGAACTCACAGCTAATTGAATCGTTTTGGCTGTAGAACGATGGATTCTCCCATGCATCCGATTTGTTTCTTCGAGTGTAGTCAAAGCATCTGCTAGGTCAAAATGTATTTGAGAATTAGAGCGATTGAGGCCTATTATACTAACAATCAAAGGATGATAATGATAGGACCAATTAGAAAAACTCACTGCTTCTTGCCTGGAGAGCATCTTTGGACCCAGTCATGTCGCTAACTTGCAGCGTGCTTATCTTTGTGTGAAAGTGAAATTAACTGAGAGCTCAGGCTCTGAAATAGGTCCCACTGGCAATTCACTCGAACATCCAGAGCATGTGTAGGATGTGCTGTTTCGTGAAAGGCACTTCCTACACATTCTCTGCACGTACTTCGTGGCACAACAAGGCTCATTCTTCCACTGTCATTTGCAGTTGTTTGGAACAAATAGCAAGTCCACTGCAATCTATGAAACAGGCAGTGAGTGTACTATCACTGAGTTACAGGGCTACTGAAAACAAACAAAAAGAAGGAACTAAGGTAGGTGCGTCTCATTATCAGTTTTTCTCATAGAATTTAAACCTTAGAGCTCGTGCTCTTAAAAAGGTCCCACTGAGCAATTCCCTCAGACATC